>PVJC01023020.1:0-26814 GCA_004026665.1 Murina feae
ACTTTTCCAAGGTCACCTTCAAGTGAAAAAACGGGTTGCTGAATTAGTTTAGGAGATGAGAAAAAGTTGTGAAACATCAGGATGTTGTTTTCATTTATTTTTTGTACTGGATAAACTAAATGTCTTTCAGGTTGTCTACTTCTTAGACAGGGGTTCTGCCTCATTTTCTATATTAGATTTTATTTTAAAATATGCATATATTTTTTCTGGTGACACCTTTGAAATGAGATTTTAATTTCATGCAGGCTCCAAAAGTAGTGATTAAAACTTTTGCTTATCAAATGGCCCACCTGCCATTGACTAAATTTCTCCATGAATTTCCAGAAATAACTTCTCTTTCTCTGAACTCCTGTGGTACATAGTGCATTTATCTGTCACATCTTACCTTGTGTTTTGAATATGTATTTACTAAACTTATCAGTCAAGTTATATTTTAAACCTTCTGAGGACAGGGTGTTTGTTTTAAACATCTATTTATCACCCAACATAGTTCCTTATTATAAGGTGTTTAATGAATTAAAATATAAAATTAAAGTTAAGTATCTAAAGGAAAAATAGCCTGTAATTTTAATTTGTGGGTGGAGCAGGACATTCCTCCTGAACCTGTGGTTAACTAATACATTTGCCTGTAATAGTTGCTTTCTCACCACAGAGCCTGTGAGTATCCTGCACGTAAGTATTGCTACAAGTCATTGTTCAGATGTCATGTGTGTCCTCTCTTTTCTAGACTGTGAAGTAGGCACACAATACAAAGGCAAAGTCATAGAAATACTTACGTAGCACAATTCTCCATGTCCCTTTTGAAAAGTAGATCTTCATCACTGTTGTTCTGGAACCATGATCGTACAGTAATTGCTGTTCCTTGTTCTTTGTTTTATGAATCTTATATATGCAACAGCAAATTATTATTAATGTGCCCAATATTTTGACTTTTGTTAGATGAAGATTGTTAGCTACACAGAGTAAATGAGAAAGTGGAAGCTTGCCCTAACCAGTTTGGCTCAGTGGCTAGAGCGTTGGCCTACGGACTGAAGGGTCCCAGGTTCGATTCCGGTCAAGGGCATGTACCTTAGTTGCGAGCACATCCCCAGTAGGGGGTGTGCAAGAGGCAGCTGATCAATGTTTCTCTCTCATTGATGTTTCTAACTCTCTATCCCTTTCCCTTCTTCTCTGTAAAAAATCAATAAAATCTATTTTTTAAAAAAAGAAAGTGGAAGCTTATGGAGGATGAAAACTCCAAAGGATTACACACTAGTTAAGTGGTAGACCCCAGACATGAACCTGTTTGTGTGTGGCTCTGAATCCATTGGTTGTTCCTGTGGTCCACAGCTGTCCACTTTGCTAACAATAACTGAAATATTATTATATAAATTAGAGGCCCGGTGCATGAGAATTCAGGCACTAGAGTTGGGGGAGTCCCTCAGCCTGGCCTGCCCCCTCTCACAGTCTGGGAGCCCTCAGGAGCAGGAGGCAACTTGGCAATCAGGGGAAGGATTCGCCCCATCATACCTCTGCTGCTGCTACTGCCAGCAGCACAAATCTCAGCTGGCCCTGGTTACCTGAGCCTCGGGCAACCCTGGACAGCTGGAGAGCTGAGAGGACTGAGGGATTTGGAAGAGAAGCACAGTGGGGATGAGGGGACTGGCCACCACCGTCTTTGAGGGTGGGTAGTCAATTAGCATATTCCCTCCTTATTGGCTGTGGGCACTGCCATCTTTGAGGGTGGGGCAGTCAATTAGCATATTCCCTTATTGGCTGTGGGTGCTACCATCTTTGCAACAGCATGAGGGTCAATCAGCATATTCCCTCTTTATTAGATAAGATATTTGTGAGACATTCACATCTGGAAGTAGATAAAAGGCTTACATTGAGGGAAATGTAATCCTAAAATAGACCTAATTAATATTCTATAAACTGTTGAACATCATTTTATTACTGCCCATTAATAACATATTCCCTTGCATTTTAAAATTTCAAGTTGTCTGTAATTCTGGTCTAGAGACTAGAAACTTTTCATTACCTACCCTGAATAATCAGTGCTGACCTTAATGATCTAGTGTTTCTGGGGAAAGAAAAATACAATGACACCTCAGTTTAAGGGCAAGGTTAGAGAGAGTAATTTATTGTAATATGTGTAAAAAAAGGATGTTAGGTCATTACTGTAAAGCTACATATTCATAAATTTTTAGAATGTATTTTTCTATATGTATTATGTCCTATTACAGAATGAATATGTAAATGAGGATGTTGATGCCAGAGTTATTGAATATGAAGATAACCGGCCCATCTTAGATATGTTTCTGCAGAAGCCAATGGGTTTACTATCCCTGCTTGATGAAGAAAGTAGATTTCCCAAGGCCACTGACCAGACTCTTATAGGTGAGTATGTCTACCTTTTCTGATATAGTCATCTGATTCTGAATGATTGAAAAATTGATTTTTAGCCCTGGCTTGGCAGCACAGTTGGTTGGAGTGTCCCATACTCCAAAAGGTTTCCAGGTTTGATTTCCATTCAGGGCACATACCTGTGTTGTGGGTTCCATCCCCAGTCAGGGTGCATTGGGGGAGTGAGGGAGCTTATCAATGTTTCTCTTTCTTCCTTCCTCTCTCTAAACATAACCTTAGGTGAGAATTGACATAAAACAATTTTAATAGATTTTTAATTATTTGGGAGAAAATAACTATCACAAAGCCTGCATATTAGACTAGAGAGGCTTTGGATTTAATACCTGAACCAGTAAATGTTGATAATAGGATGAAATATTTCATGAAAAATTAAACAAATTTAGACATTAGACTTCTCCTTACTTTAATGGTAGAGCCCCAAACATAGAATTTTATGTTAAAAATGACCTTGGAAATTATCCAGCCCAAAATTAGAAACTGGAGGGTAAGGCAAAAGGATAGTTCTGGAATTTGAAATGAGTTAGCTTATGGGGAGGAAATAAATTCATCTGTGATGTTCTAGTCATTTATCTACTAGATGCAACTAGTCTCAAATACCTTAATAATCTCTAAGTTACAGTACATTAAGTGTTTATAATACTCTCAAGTCAGCAAAAAATATTAAACATTTTTTCTCTTTCATAAGGCAGAGATGTATACTCTATTTAAAAGATTGTCATCTAAAAATGGTTAATATAAATATCTTACTCCTTAAATTTAAAAAACAAACACAACTTTAGCTTTTTCAGTTATCTAAAAAATAATAATTTTTAATGTGGAACACTATATTCCCTGATGGTAGAAGATAATCATTATGTATACTCAATACTTGCAAAAAATTCAGATATTCTTTCACTTACTTTTTGATATATTGGTCTCTTTCTTACTATTAGTCAGTGGTGCTAATTCTTTCTTACTGATTGTTTATTCTGTCCTCTAATTGCACAATACTAATGGAAAAGAAAATAATACCCTAATTGTGGGGAAATGATTGCATAGCAGTCACTCTATGTTGATGCTAAAATGTTCCTTCTAGAACATGGAGTAAAAAGTTCTCTGGTAAAATTGTTATAGAAAAATAATTGTCTTAATGGTCCCGTTGTGTTTCCCATGCAACCAATAACAACATATACCATCTAAAAGCAAACACCCAATTCCTAGGTGCATGGCTTTGTTCAACTGTGTTTCACAAACCCCTTTGTTCAGTCAGACTCCAGTAGTTCCCTTCCTCTGTACCAGCAGTTCTCACAATGTGGTCCCAGACAAGGAACATTAGCATCACCTGGGATCGTGCTAGAATTATGACTTCTTGGATCCCATTCCAGATGTACTGAGTCAGGAACTCTCGGGATAAGGCCTAGCAATCTGAGTTTTTAATTGGCCCTCTAGGGGACTCCGTTGCTTACTAAGGTTTGAGAACTACTGCTGTAAATCATAATGGAATGGTAAAATTCATTATCTTGAATTTTGCCTTACCATTTATAATTATACTAGAGACCCGGTGCATGACATTCGTGCACTGCTGGGGGGCGGAGGTTCCCCTTAGCCTGGCCCCACACCCTTTAGCAGTCCAGGAGCCTCAGGGGGTGTCCAACTGATGGCTTAGGCCCTCTCCAGTCAGACATCCTTAGCACTGCTGGCTGCTGCGGAGGTGGGAGAGGCTCCTGCCAAGCTAGCTGTCAGCCTGGCTTGTGGCTGAGTAGTGCTTCCCCTTTGGGGGAGCACTAACTACCCAGGGAGCAGCTCCTGCATTGAAAGTCTGCCCCCTGGTGGTCAGTGTTCATCATAGTCGTTGCACCATTTGGTCGATTTGCATATTACCCTTTTAATATAAAAGATTCCGAATCTGCATATATTAGCTATGTAAATTTTTCTTTTGTTACTGCGACTGTCTATTTTATGGAGAAAGGGGTGATTCTGTCAACATGCATTTTTTGAGGTTCTCCTACATACTTGATATTGGCGTTCCATTTTTTCCTATAGAAAAATTTGAAGATAATCTGAAGTCACAGTACTTCTGGAGGCCCAAAAGAATGGAACTTAGTTTTGGAATTCACCATTTTGCAGGAAAGGTAAAAACTTTAAGTAATTATGACTGAATTTCTCTTTAGTCTTTTGTTGAATAATAAGGGTAGACATGAAAATTATGGCCTGAAATATTTACAGAATGTTATAATGATATAGCCATCTGTGTCTGCCCCTATCCGGCCCTTACTCTGCTCTGCAACTTCCTACAGTCTGTCCTGTCCTTTACCAGCCACTGTTGCTTCAACCACTTCTACTTGTAGCATCTACCCTGAAAAGATAAACAAAATAAAATAAAATAAAATAAAATAAAATAAAATAATCCTTCAAAAGCACAAGATAGTAGTTTTTCTAGAGGCATTTTTATTAAGAAACTAAGGGAAAACAAGAAAGGAAAGAGACAAGTCCATCTTTCTGATCCTGACATCTGGTTTTCGGTGAGATTGGCTGGCAATGGGTACGTACTTTTTTCTTCTTTTAATGAAACTTGGAACCTTTATTATAAACTGACTTTTTCAAACATTAGTGCTCCTCTCTTCACTGCTGACTTTGTCTCTTCTCCCTCCCAACAGGAGAAGGTGTCAGGCTAGAGGTATGATCAGATAACTGAGCTAACCTAGACAGATGGAATTGGTTAATGGACTGGTGCACAGTTAGAGGAAGAAATGTTTATGCATCGACAGATACACACTCCCACGCCAAAGCAAACCTCAGTATTTAGAGAACGTTTTCCTTCCCTTCTGCAGAGAATAACAGGCCATTCCTTCACAATGAAGTTATAAATATTAGAGGACTAGGAAGATATTAAAATCAAGAAAGAATGCAATGGATTAAAAATAAATAAACAAAATAAAATAATTCATAGCACTGAGTACTCTAGTTTACTAGAACTATATTCCACAAACTTCGATATTCCACAGACTTATCACTGAAAAAAACAAATATCCGCCTTAAATATTATAATTATAGCCCTTCTAATGATTTTTAGCATCTGGTTTTTCAAATAAGCCTCCTTTAAATCATCCATTAAGAATTGCCTATGATCACTTTACCCAGGTTTTAATAACTATATCAGTCTTCTTGGATTGCCATACCAAAAATACCACCGGCAGAGTGGCTTAAAACAACAGAAATTTATTTTTTCACAGTTCTGGAGACGACATGGCCAAGATCAGGTGCCAGCAAGGCTGGTGTTTGATGAGGCCTCTCTTCCTGGCTTGCAGACAACTGCCTTTTTGCTGTGTCCTTATATCTTTTTTCCCTCTATGTACAGGTTGGGGTAGAGACAGATCTCTGGTGTATCTTCCTCATTTTAGGACATCAGTCCTCGGGGATTAGGACCTCAACCTATGACCTCATTTAACCTTAGTTACCTGCTTAAATACTCTCTCTCCTAATACAGTCACAATTGAGGATGAGGATTCAACATAATAATTTTAGAGGAACAGAATTCAGTCCATGACAACAACCATATTGGACCAGCCTACAGGGATCTTTGGGTTACCTTGATTTTTAGAAAGGCTTAAAATTATTCACCCTTTGCCCTGACCAGTTTGGCTCAGTGGATAGAGCATCGGCCTGCAGCCTGAAGGGTCCCGGCTTTAATTCCGGTCAAGGGCATGTACCTTGGTTGCAGGCACATCCCCAGTAGGGGGTATGCAGGAGGCAGCTGATCGATGTTTCTAACTCTCTATCCCTCTCCCTTTCTCTCTGTAAAAAATCAATAAAATATATTTTTTAAAAAATAAAAAAAACATTATTCACTCCCATAGTGGACTTAGACCATTCTTACTACTGAGACAAAAATCTGTAATGGCTAATTCACTGCAGTGAATCAGTTATAATAGAAATGAAAATGTCTGGGTGGCCTCAGTATGAAGCCACACCCAAACCCCTTGGAAATACAACAAATTTCCAACATAAAACATGGGAGAAATCAAACTTCTTCTACTGTTTCAACACCCCAAAATCAGTGAGACAAATATTTTTCTGACAAGATTTATTAGTAAACCTGGAGAGGTTTGCTTTTCCAACCAAGTTGTAAGGGACTACCTCTATGAATCTGTGTATATCTGTCACTCCACACCAAGTAAGCTCTCAATAAATATCTATTGATGATGATGATGATGATGATGATGATGATGATGATAGTGACACTAATTGTGATGATGTTGATAATATACTTTATCAACAGGTCCTCTATAATGCAAGTGGGTTCTTAGCTAAAAATAGAGACACTCTTCCAACTGATATTGTGCTACTCTTGAGGTCATCAGAAAACAGTGTAATTCGACAACTAGTTAACCACCCTCTGACAAAAACAGGTAAGATAAGACAATTACCTTTAAATGAAAAGGTTTTTCAGGCCTGATCATATTGATTTGTTTTCGGCTCACTAAATATGCAATTATTAATATCCCCTGCCTAGATCATCTGAAGAAAATAATAAAACATAAAGAAGGTAGGTTTTCACTAAAGAGAGTGAAACACCTCCCAGAAAAATGGTGGTGTCTTAGCCCCTCACTTGAAGAATATGCTCACCTCCAGAGAGTTCAGAATTACCTGCTATTTTCGAGTGTGCGGCATCTGGAAAGTTCTTTGAGGTCTACAAGTTTACTGAGCCCTGACTTACTGATTAAAGACTCAGACAACCTTGTTCCATTCAACTATATACATTCTTAAATTCGCTTTTAAGTATGTGGTTTGGGTTGTTTTACTTTATTGGAGTTTGAAATTTTCCTCTGCATTTTTATAGTTTTATTGATGTATAACTGATATATACATATGCACATATTTAGACAGTAAAATTTGATGAGTTTTTGACATACATAAATATCTGTAAAACTGTCACCAGAATCAATAATGAACCTATTGATCACCCTCAAATGATATTTCCTCGTGACTCTTTGTAACCCTCCCCCCCCCCCATACTCTTCCCTGCCCCTAACCAAATGTTCTTCACAATCTTGAGTCTTCCAATCAGGAGGAAAAATATAGCTCTTCATTTACTTAAGTCTTCTTTAATTTCTCTCAACAATATTATGTAGTTTTCAACATGCAAGTCTTATACATCTTTTGTCAAATTATCTGCTAGTATATCACATTTTAAGCTATTATAAGTGGTAATTTTTAATTCAAGTTCTGTGTGTTGCTACTTTATAGGAACCTAATTAATCTTTGTGTATTAATTTTTGCTGTGTAATGTTGCTTAATTTATTTGAGTAGGTGGGTATCATTTATTATACACAATGTTTGCTATAATAACAGATAAAATGGGGGAAATATTATTTTAGGCTTTGAAGCAAGAGCTTATGGAACTCATTTCCCCAAAGCATAGTTTCAACCTAAAGAGTTAAATTGTAAAAATAATAATCCTATATAATAAAAATATTATATAATCCTATATAATAATGTCCAGTCAGCCATTCAACCAATCAAAGTGTGATATGCTAATGATATGCTAAGGCCACTCAACCACTCGCTGTGACCACCAGGGTGCAGACAGTCAACAGGTAGACCAATCACTATAGGTGCACTGACCACCAAGGACCAGATGCTCCAACTGGAAGGTTAGCTTGCTTCTGGGGTCGGCCAATCGGGACTGAGCAAGGTGAGCCAGACATGCCCTGGAGCCCTCTCATGGTCTCTCCCTGGCAGGCCAACCTCCCGTGTCCCTTCCTGGCCCTGACCATGCACTGGTGGAATCCCTTGGCCCTCTCGCAATCTGAGACCCCTCGGGGGCAGTAAGAGAGCCATTTTCAGCCAGATCCCACAGGGGGAGCACCACTCAGCAGAAGCTGGGCTCACAGCTGGTGAATACAGCAGTAGTGGCAGGAGCCTCTCCTACCTCCACAGTAGCCCTAAGGATGTCCAATGTCTTCTGGACTGTGAGATGATCTGAGAACCCCCCCCCCCAAACACACACACACATGCACACACCCGAGTGCACCAATTTTGTGCACCAGACCTCTAGTGATGTAATGAATTTAGAAAGAAGTTAGATTCAAGACATTACAGATGCCATGGCATAAGGTATCTAAAATATTGAGACTGACATTGTAAACAATAATGGGTTCAGCAAACTCACCTTGTCTCTACTACAGACATAAAACATTGACTAGCCACTATTTGAGTAGGTTTTTTTTATTGTTCTAATTTCTATAGGATGTTTTATATAGATGGTCGTGTCATTCTTGATTAAAGAGTTTTCCCTTTCTACTCCATTCTGTTTACTTTTTATTTCTTCATATTACCTGGCTGCACTGGCTAGAATCAACAATAGAATAAAAGTAGTAAGAAAGAATATTTTTGCCTTATTCCTGATCTTGGGGCAAAAACATTCAGTTTTTCTCCATTAAGAATAATGCCAGTGGTCAGTTTTTCATAGATGTTCTTTATCAGAAAGTAGTAACTTTCAAGTTCTTGTTTGTGGAGTTTTGTTTTTTTAATCAGACATGCATGTTTGGATTTTGCCAAATTCTTTTTCTGCATTTAAGCTATTTTCCTTGCTTGTCTTCTAATTTGTAAATATGGTGAGATACATTGATTGATTTTTTTTTAATGTTATACCAATTTTTTATTCCTAGGAAAAACCAGAGATGGTCATGATGCATTGGAGATTTAGTGTATTGCTTAATTCAATTGTCTAACATTTTGTTAAGAATTTGTGTATCACCCTGGCCAGTGTTCTCAGTGATTAGAAAATCAGTCCTGGGACTCAAGGGTCTTGGGTTTGATACCCGGTCAAGAGCATGTACCTGGTTTGCAGGTTAACCAGTAATCCCCAGCCCCAATTAGGGTATTTTTGGAACCAACCAATCAAAGTGTTACTCTCACCTCCCTCTCTCTCTCTCTCTCTCTCTCTCTCTCTCTCTCTCTCTTCCATGTCCTCCCCCCTTCATCCCCCCACACACACTCTTCCACTCTCTCTCTGAAAATCAATGGGAAAAATACATTTGAGTGAGGATTAACAACAACAAAAAAAGAATTTTTGTATCTATGTTCATGGATATTGGGTAGTTTTCTTAATGATTATTTTTTATTTTATTTTAGAATCAGGGTACTAATGGCCTCATAGAATGAATTGAGATGTATTGCCTCATCTTCAATTTTCAGGAAAAGTTAAATGAATATTATTTATTTCTAAACTGCTTTATAGAATTTACTTGTGAAACTTGCTGAGCCTGAAGGGCTTTTTGTGATAAAGTTTTTAAGTACAAATGTAGTGTCTTTAATAAATATAAGGCTATTTCATTTATCCAGTTTTTTTAATAAGCTTTAGTAGATTGTGTCTTTTAGGAAATTGTTCATCTGTGTAGTCAGATTTATTGATGAAGTTTGTTTATTATTTCCTTATACTTTTACTATCTGTAGATCTTGAAGTTATATCAGCTCTCTCATTTGTGATATTGATAATTTCTGTCCTCTCTAATTTTATTCATGATATATTTTCTAGAGACATCAATTTTACAGATATTCTTGAAGAACTGGCTTATGGTTTCATTGATATTCTCTATTATCTTTGCTTTCTATTTTGTAGACTTTTTTTCTTTTATCTTTATTGCCTCCTCTCTTCTGTTTACTTTGGGTATTTTGTCTTTTTCTAAGTTCTAAGCTAAAAACCTAGGCCAGTGATTTAAGAAAATGTTTCTTTTTTCTAATATAAGCACTTATATGGGTTATTTATAAGTTTTATATTTAATTTTTAAGTATGTTGGGATTTTCCAGTTATCTTTTTGTCTGGACTTCTAATTTAATTCTGTAGTGCCTAGGAAGCATATTTTGTATGACTTAATCCATTTAATTTTAACTAAACATTTTTATGGCCCATAATATGCTCTATCTTGTTTTATGTTTCATTTGCACTTGAAAATAATGTGTATTCTACTATTGTTAGTTGGAGTGCTGTATAAATGTTCGTTAGGTCAACTTGCTTGATAATAGTGGTCAAATCTTCTATATTCTTACTGGTTTTCACATGCTTCTATCAATTACTGAGAGAGGGGCTTGGACATATCCTATCTAATAAAAGAGTAATATGCAAATTAGGCATCACTCTGTGAGAAACATAGTCGTCCCCATGGCCACAAAATGGAGGTACCCAGTCAGGCTTAGCCTCACCACAGAAGTGGTCAGGCCTGTTAGCCAGGCAGGTGGCAGGGAAGGTGGGGGAGCCTGAGGGGTGGAACAGGAAATCAGAGGGGGCTGAGTGTCCCCTGCCCAGGCCAGAGGACTTCACCCGAGACCTCTGGCATGGGCAAGGGTGAAGCTGGTGATCAGAGGGGGCAGGGGCAGAGCTTGTGATCGGAGGGGTATGAGGGTGCCCTACCCAGGCATAAGGCTTGGGCCAGAGGCCTCAGGCCTGGGCAGGAGCAAGGCCAGAGATTGCAGGGACCTGGGTTACACAGAGCCAGCAATTGGAGAGGCAGGGGCAGAGCCTGTGATCGCAGGATTCTGGGCACTGATGGACTCAGCAAGGCAGGGTTCTGGGGTTTCCTGCCCAGACCTGCAGCCTTGGCCATAGGCTTCCAGTGGGGCAAGGGGAAAGCTGGCAATTGCGGGGGGCAGGATCAGAGGCCTGGGCTCTGTGAAGCCAGCGATCAGAGGAGTTTGGGGGTCCCCTGCCCAGGCCTACAGCCTTGACCAGAGGTTACAGGCCTGTGCAGGGGTAGAGGTGAGATTGGAGGGGCAGGGGTGGAGCCAGTGATCGGAGTGAGCTACATAGGAAACACCTTTCCTTACCGCTCATTGGCTAAGCTTCCTGTATGCCACTGGTAATATTCTTAGTAACTTGGGTAATAAGAATCCCTAAAGGCGATCTAGGGTTTTTCCACCACACTCCTGGATGAATAAAATAAAGGTCCACTGCTAGAGGGCTAAGAAATGTCATATCCTGCCTTAGCTGGTTTGGCTCAGTACATAATGCCTCAGCCTGCTGACTGCAGGGTCTGGGTTCAATTCTGACCAAGGGCATGTTACCTAGGTTGCAGGCTCCTCACTGGCTGGGCCCAGGTCAGGGCATATGTAGGAGGCAACTAATCAAAGTGTTCTTCTCACTTTGATGTTTCTCTCTGTCTTTCCCTTCTCTTCCACATTCTCTAAAAATCAATGGAATCAGGTGAGGATAAAAAAAGAAAGAAAAAAAGAAATGTCATATCCTATGAAAGACACATCTTGAAAATGCCTAAAGAAAGTTGTCATTTCTTCATGGTGAAGGGACTGGAGTCCATGTTGATGAAAACACCTTGGTGGCTGCGGTGACTGGCAGTGGTGGTTGCAGCAGCGGGGTGATGGGGCTGGTGGCTTCCCCTGATTAGCCTGGTCTTCTCCCACAAAGGGAGGCCATACTGTGGCTCAGGTCCGCTCCCCAAGGGGAGCAGGGAGTGGGCCTAAGCCATCAGTAGGACACCCCCTGAGGGCGCCCAATATGTGAGAGAGGGCAGGCTGAGCTGAGGGACCTCCCCCACCAGTGCAGGAATTTTGTGCACCAGGCCCCTGGTGTGACTATTAACTGTCAATGTATCAAATTTTCCTTTCATTAAATTCAGTTTTTGCTTTATATAGTTTTTGTATTTTTTCACCTGAGGGGATATGTTTTTATTGATTTTAGAGAGAAAAGAAGGGAGAGAGAGAGAGAGAGAGAGAGAGAGAGAGAGAGAGAGAGAGAGAGATATCTGTTGGTTGTGTCCTGTACACACCCTGACTGGAGATCCAACCTGCAATCTCTCAGTGATGCTCCAACTGAGTCACTGCCAGGATTGTTTCATGTTTCTTTAAGGTCTACTAGTGGGGACTTAAAAATTTAGAATGGTTTCATTTTCTTGATGAATGGACCCCTTTTATTATTATTAAATGACTCTTCTTATCCCTGGTAATAGTCATTATTCTGAAGTCTACTGAGCCTGATAATGATATGGAGACTCCAACTTTCTTATAATTAGTGGTTGAATGACATTTTTCATACTTTTAATTTCAACTTATTTTTGTGTTTATATATAAAATGGTTTTCTTATAGACAGCCTATAGTTGAGCCTTGCTTTTTAAGTTCCAATCTGAAAATCTCTGCCTTTCAATTGTGGTGATCAGACCATTTACATTTAATGTGATTAATTATATGTTTGGCATGACTCTACCATCATGTTACTTGTTTTCTATTTGTTCCATCTATTATTTTTCCCAGTCTTTACCTGGGTTCCCCTCTCTGCATTTCAGCCTAGAATCTCTGCAGACAGAGAAAACTGCGGTAATTATAGGACTTACTTCATGTATTTCCCCTCTCTCATGGATCACTGTCCTGTACTGCTTTATTAACAATGTATAACAAAGGTTTCTCCTAGACAAATACGGTATGATTTCAGTTATATGAATTAATCAGGTTCATAGAGCATGAAGCAGAATTATGGTTGTCTAGAGTTGAGGGATGTGAGAATGGGAAGTTAGTATTTAATAAGGATAGCTTTTCCATTTTAGGGCATGAAAAGTGCTGTGGAGATGGATGGCAGTGGTAGCTGCACAACATTATGAATGTATTTAATACCACTGGGCTATACACTTTAAAATGCTAAATTTTATGGTATGTGTATTTTATCACAATAAAAAAGAGGGAAAGGGAAAAAACTGTTCCATATATTTTGTAAGTTTTTTAGTTGTTTCATTTAATCCACTCTGTTACTTTATCTTGCCTAGAAGCAAATCTTCAGTTTTGATCTTAACAATTGTTATCTCTTTCTGTATCCACCTATAGCCTCTAAGCACCTAACTTCATGCTTTTCATCCTTATAAAACATGCAAGCAGGTTCTCAATACTATATTATGCCTCCTGACTATCAGTAGAACAGTTCTCTAGTTTAAGAGAACTTCACAGTCAAAAAGTGTTTCAGGAACTCAGAACCTCAAAACTATCTAAAGCATATGTGCTTTATATTCACTTGGTTGTGCAAACATGTAATAATAACAGCGACAGCAATAATAGATAAATTTGTTTTAAAATTGCACTGTGCCAAGTACTTTCATTTATCCTAATAACCACACTCTGAGGAGGACCTACTTTTACAGATGATACAGTGAGGTTTAGACGTGTTGAGCAGCTTTTTCAGTGTTCCCCAGAGAAGTAGGCTTGAAAAGTCAGGTTCTTCAATTCTCTATTCATGTTGTCTCCAAGATTCTAAAATAACCATGGTCTTTTGCATGTATGACTTCAAATATGAAAGAGTTCAGCCCTGCCCAGCCAGTGTGGTTCATTGACCTATGAACCCAGAGGTCACTGTTCCATTCCTGGGTTGCGGGCTCTATCCCCAGTGTGGGGCAAGCAGGAGGCAGCTGATCAATGATTCTCATCATTGATGTTTCTATCTCTCTCTTTCTCTCCCTTCCTTTCTGAAATCAATTTAAAAAATTTTTTAAAGAGTTCAGCCCTCATTAGGGAAATGCAGCATAAGCCCTTGAAGCTCACATCTTCAGTTTGGTTTATCATAGGTTTGTCATCAGATAAACTATAAAAGCAAACTGGATATAGTTTCTAAATTTAAGATTTATGCTAATTTTAATACCTATCAATATGCATAAATGAATTTTTAAAAGGCTCTCATTTATATTTTAAAAGATTTGATGTCCAGCATGCAAATTTTAAGTGAAATTATTAATCCTTTACTAAATTTCTTCTAGTTTTTTATTTTCAGATAAACTTACAATTTTTAATTTTGGGGGGGTGGTAATACAAACTAATAGATGTGCTGCTAGCACTTTGTATATTCATCACACTTCTAAGAAATCTCCAAGTCTGTGGCAATCTGTTTCTAAAACTCCCTGGTAATCCTAATGATGATGATACTGATTGAAACTCCTGACATGCTTGTCTGGAGGTCATCTGTTCCTGTCTGTCCACCTTGCTGTGTTCAGTGAGTTTCCCATTTGAAGAGTGACAGGGCTGTGTGCAGTGTCAGCACAGCAGGAAAGCCATTGCACTCTTCTCGGCACTTTTCCTGTAAAAAAAGAGGGAAGGGGGTGGGGGAACATGAACAGAGCAGAGGCACTGCCAGCCACACCCCAGGCAGAGTTCCTCTCATAGCCACCTTTTCAACCACAAAGAATGTGAAGAATTTGCCAGAAATACATAGCCTCTGCTTTTCACCTAAGAGAATGAGAGTGACAAGAAATGACCTTTCTAAAGAGATACTCAATTCTGGAGATATTTTGAACATTACTATTAGCATGATAAACTCTTGAATTGTGGGTGGTTGAGTTATTGTGGTTGGTAGGGCGTGGAAAAAGAGTTGAACTAACATTTTGAGTTATCTACCATGTGACAGACATACTATCACATTTCATCAAAATTCTGTGAGGGAGGCATCATTAACCTCATGTTATGGATCCAAACTACAACTCAGAGACTTAAGTGAATAACCTACAGGTAACACAGTTTGAGTACCACAGCTGGTATCAAACCTAGGTCTTCCTGGCTTCCTACATCATTATTGTCTTACTACACCACTTTTTTTTCTACAACCTTGACTTGTGAACCTTTATATAGTCCTGGAAGTAGGCACACATTTCTGAATGTTGAAAATTGTCCAGTGCTATCAGCCACACTTAAACCACTTTGCATGAATTAATGATCCATATGGTTTTTTTAAAAACTTTTCAAAAAATATATTTCTTTATTGATTTCAGAGAAGAAGGGAAAAGGAGAGATAGAAACATCAATGATGACAGAGAATCATTGATCGACGGTCTCTTGCACACCCGCTACTGGGGATTGAGCCCGCAACCCAGGCATGTGCTCTTGGCTAGAATCAAACCTGGGACCTTCAGTCCACAGGTTGACGCTCTAGCCACTGAGCCAAGATGGCTAGGGTGATCCACATGATTTTTAAGGCCCATTGTAAAGCTTTTCTTTGTGGTAAAGAAAATCTCAGATGCCATTTAACGTGCACGCGCGCGTGTGCACACACACACACACACACACACGAAATTGCCTCCTTTACCATAATCACCCCATATTTTATAGCAATTAAAAAGCAATTCAGCCTAGCCAGCATAGCTCAATGGTTGAGCTTTAATCTGTGAACCAGGAGGTCACGGTTCCATTCCTGATCAGGGGCATATGCCCCGGTTGCAGGCTCAATCCCCAGTGTGGTGCATTCAGGAGGCAGCCAATCAATGATTCTCTCTCATCATTGATGTTTCTATCTCTCTCTCCTTCTCACTTCCTCTTTGAATCAATAAAAATATATTTGAAAATAAAAATAAATAAAAGGCAATCCAACAGTTACCTCTATCTTTCTATTTTCCAAGCTGGGTTTATTTATTTCTGAATTAAAATTTTGGCATAAAATTTCACATAATATTACTTTATCTCTAAGTTTCTCAATAAATAGTTAAACAAGCTTGTAAGTCTCAATATTGTGGGATCAACAATGCTTATTTTAACATTCAAGTAAATGGAAATTTTCTAGCCATTTAAGGATTCTAAAAGGCATATTAATTTTATCTAAATTCCCACAGGTAATCTGCCACATTCAAAAACTAAAAATATAATAAACTATCAAATGAGAACTTCAGAAAAATCAATCAATCTGACAAAGGTAAGAAAATGTATTTTTCATGGCAGTGAATCTAAGAATCTAACCTTTACAATGGCAACATTTGTGTGCTCCTAAAAGTACAGTCTTTTTCTTCATTTTCTTCCTTTGATCTTCTTTTCTGCTTAAACAGATATTTATGTTATGTTCATATTTCCACTATACTCTAAAATAATCATGCATTTCTGATATAGTCTTAACTTCATTTATAGCTAGTTTTAATGTTACACTAATGCCAATTAAAAGTGTATTGGCTAAGGTCAGAGATATTCACATTTTATGCATGACCAATGCAAATTTCAGTGAGACCTTGAACAATTACCTTACCGGTAGACAGTTACCTTAAAGTAAAATGATCTATGACATTTTGTTGTTTTAGGTATTTGAGTGCACAGACTATGATAACCTGAAAAGTTCCCCACGCTCCTTGTAGATCCGAAAGCGCAATCAGTACTAATGCATCACTGTCTCCCTTGGTCTTAGGGTGAAACTGGAGAAACCACACGTCATGCTAGAGAGACGACCAACATGAAAACACAAACAGTTGCATCATATTTTAGAGTAAGATATTAAATTATAATGTGTTGTGATTAGGGGTGCCAGTTATTCTAAATGATATTGGCATATCAAAAGGGAATAACATAGAATGCTATTAGCAAAAAAGGAATTTTTACTGTATTTTAATTATTCTTTTTTAGATATGGTCTATAGTAGGGTATACTGTAAAAAACCTGTAAACTTAATGTATACATGGTCCATCTTAACGGAGTTCTATATCTGGGTTAAAATTTGTCCATAGAACCAAGTGAATTTCCACCAGTATACTAGTAAAACTTAAAAAAGCTTTTAATTTGATGCTATGATAACTATCAATGCTCCTTCCTTCTCCTGAATGACAGATGGGACAAGGTTGAGCATCCACTCCCGTTCCATATCTTGCTGCACACAGAAAAGCTGAAAACCTCGAAAGAAAAATAGAACTGGTGTCGGAATGGGGCAAGGAGAAGGGACATGAGGGAGGGAAACGGAGGGACATGCCATAGGAGTGAGTCCCTGTGTCCTCAGCTTAGGTTCAAGGTGACCTTTGCTTTTTGGACAGCAGGGGATACAGAGGGAAAAAGAAGCACAGGAGAGCTCTAGGTAACCCTGCTCTCAATATTGATTCCAGTTCTCGTTTATCTCTTCTGATAAAATCATACTAACCCGCCAGTGAAAACGAAGAAAATACCACCTAAAATTCTTAATAGGATAATTCAATGTGGAGGAGGACATTGGGTTAAATTTACTGTAAGTGCTCAGTAAATAAACCCAGCTCCCTAACAGAATCATACAATACTTTTTAAAAATACCTGGGTAGTTTCATTAAATATGTTTCCCGCCCTAAACTTAAAGTAGACCGTTGTATGCTTAATCATCTTTGAGTTGCACCTACTACATTTAAATGTATATTACCTCACATTTGCTGCTGATACATTCAGCTTACATCAAGACAGCAGCACAGCTAAGTCACCGAGAATATTTACAGCCAGATTCTTTTCTTTTTTTTAAGTGACTTATCCAAACCATTACCATACCAGTATTGTTAACAACAAATACTGTGTGTATGCCTACACCATCAGATCATAAAATCATTTTATTCTTCTGGCTGAAGTGAAAGTAATAGAAGATAATTTCATGTAGTCTGTGATGTGATTTTAAAGTTATTTTTCATTCTGCAGAAAAAGAATGAATATAGAGTAACATTCTGCCTTGCTCCCTAAAGAAAACTGATGCCTAAATGGGTAAGCTCTTGCTCAGCTTGCCAACAGACACATGTATCACCTTAGTATCTCTGCTCCCTGGCAGATGTTTGCATGACTAAAGGAAGATGACTCACTGATAAATGTAATGAAAAAGGGCTCCAAAATAACACACTCAGCTATTTGAAGATCACATCTGAGTCTCAGTGCCCAGGAGGAAGCCATGTGAATCCAGTGCTGTGTCAGTTCCCCAGCATTCAGTTTGCTCTGGCTTTGCACCTGTAGGTTTTTGCATTTCCAGTGCTAGGAGAGATCCAGTCTTCAGCAGCTACGGATGTCTGCATATTCATTACCTGGACAACAAATTGTAAACCTGGTTTCTAAAATACCAGTTTTCTAGGATTCCACTTTTAACTTACCCATGATTATTCTAGTATGTTACATACTCAGTTAATCAGTTTCTAATTAATTATACTGAGCAAAAGTACTGACTGCTGTTTTAATAAAGTATTGCTGCCTAACAGAGTTTTCCCATCTGTATGATTTTAAAATTCTAAAATTATCAAACTGAAGCTTATTAGAATACTTAAATGGTTTACTCAGTGGTTAGAACATCAGCCCAGGGACTCAAGGGACACAGGTTCAATTCTGGTCAAGGGCACGTACCTCAGTAGCAGGTGCTATCCTCACCCCAGTTGCAGCATGTGAGCGGGGCAACCAGTCATGTTTCTCTCACATGGTGTTTCTCTCTCCCTCTGTCTCTCCTCCTCCCTTCCCCTCGCTCTGAAAATCAATGGAAGAAAAAATCCTTAGGTCAGGGTTAACAACAACAACAAAAAGATGTAACTATGTCCTATATATTAAACTGCATTAACTTCTCAGTCCTTATTTTAGATTAGGAGATGATTCTGACAGGAATTAAAGTGTTTACTTTTATTCTTTCTGTAAAGAAAGATAAGGAAATTAGTAGCATAAGCAGGACATTAGATTGTGTTCCTAAATATTGTTATTTGGCAAATTTCCCTGAGAGGATGTAATTACTTACAAACTATAAAAAGTAAGTTTATATAGAGGAGAACGAAGATGGTGGCATAAGGTATATACCTGAATGTGCAGCCTCCCACAACCACATTAAAAAATACAACTATAAAGCTAAACGGCCATCCTCCAGAACCAAGGGAGCGGAAGCTTTACAACTAGAAGGCAAGAGAAGGAGTGTATTGAGACTGAGTAGAAATTCTTGGTGCCAAAACTGAGAGGTACGGACGCGTGCAAAATGGTGGTGATGCGGGCGAAACAGTGGCGGTGGCTGCACGTGGGTCCACGGCTTGGAAGGGGATTACAAGCTTTGGGGTCGAACGGCACTCGTTGTGGGATGTCTGGCAATGGGACAGAAGACAAGTGACATTCTAGCAGAGCTATTCACAACAATCACTGACACGGAGCTCTGAGACTCAGGGACTCGGGCCCACAGATGCCAGGACGTGGAGATGCCAAAACAGGAGAAGCCATAGTGCCAGCTGAGGGGCAGCCATTGAGGGTTGCTCCACCCCAGTGATTCCCTGAGACCCCACACTACCCAATTTACAACCCCACCCAAGCTTTGCACCTGTCTTCCTGCAGCCTAACCTTACAGACTGCAGCTGGGACAGAGAACTCCAAAAGTTCCAAACCCCAATCAAGAAGGAGAAAGGCCTGGAGGTCATTTCCTCCCAGTGATACCAACAGCAATCAAGACTTAACTACAACAAGACTGTGCACCCAGCCCTCAAAGGCAAACACCAAGAGTGTCCACCCCAGGTGATTGGGAAGGCTGAATCACTGTGCCCTAGAGGACACCTAGCACAGAAAGCCACTTTATCAATGCAGGGAAGCAGCAAAAATGAGGAGACAAAGAAACGGATCACAAATGTCAGAAATGGAGGAAAGCAAATGACTGGAGATAGAGTTCAAAACAACGGTTATAAGGCTTTTCAAGAATTTTCTAGAGACCGTCGATAAATTTAATGAGACCCTCAAGGATATGAAAAAGGACTAGCTAGAAATTAAGCATACACTGACTGAAATAAAGAATAATATACAGATATCGAACAGCAGACGAGAGGATCACAAGAATCAAGACAAAGACTTGAAATATGAAGAAGCAAAAAACACCCAACTGGAAAAGCAAAAAGAAAAAAGAATCCAAAAATATGAAGATAGTGTAAGGAGCCTCTGGGACAACTTCAAGTGTACCAACATCAGAATTATAGGGGTGCCAGAAGAAGAGAGAGAACAAAATACTAAAAACCTATTTGAAGAAATAATGACAGAAAACTTGCCCTACATGGTGAAAGAAATAGACTTACAAGTCCAGGAAGCACAGAGAATGCCAAACAAAAGGAATCCAAGGAAGACCACACCAAGACACATCATAATTAAAATGCCAAGGGCAAAAGACAAAGAAAGAATATTAAAAGCAGCAAGAGAAAAACAGTTACCTACAAGGGAGTACCCATATGACTATCAGCTGATTTCTCAACAGAAACCATGCAGGCCAGAAAGGAATGGCAAGAAATATTCAAAGTGATGAATAGCAAGAACCTACAACCAAGATTTCTCTACCCAGCAAAGCTATCATGTAAAATTGATGGTCAGATAAAGAGCTTCACAGACAAGAAAAAGCTAAAGGAGTTCATCACCATCAAACCAGGATTATTTGAAATGCTAAAGGGCATTTTTTAAGAAGAGTAAGAAGAAGAAAAAGATAAAAATAAAAATTATGAACAACAAAGTGACAACAAATACATATCTATCAACCAGTGAATATAACAATTAAGTCAAAATATCTGATGAACAGAATAAACTGGTGAATAGAATAGAAGTAAGAGCATATAAAGGGAATGGATTGACAATTCTCAGGGGGAAGGGGGTGTGAGGGGTATGGGGAGAGACTGGACAAAAATCTTACATCTATGGATGAAGACAGTGGTGGGGGTAAGTGCATGGGGTAGGGGGGAAACCAGGTGGAGGGGAGCTATGGGGGTTAAGAAAAGGAACATCTGTAATAATCTGAACAATAAAGATTTATTTTAAAAAATAAATAAGTTTATATATTAACTGAAGTTGTCTTTAGAATTTATAGGAAACCTTTTAATAACCAAGTTCCTAGTTATTGCCTCTACATTTTTATGAGTAAATATATCTTTTTTAAATGTTATATATAAAATTGTCATTAATACAACTTTCCCTCCATTTACTGTGAATTAGTACAAGCATGTGTAACATTCGTGTTTTTATATTTTTCTTAGAATAATAAGAATTACAAGCTTGTAAGTTTTTGCATGATACACTTGGAAATTTATTTTTGTCGCATATTACAGTATTCCCTGATGGATTTGTTATCTAAAATGGTGGTGGGCCAACCTCATTTTGTTCGTTGTATCAAACCCAATAATGAACGTCAGGCAAGAAAATACGACAAAGAGAAAGTTCTGCTACAGCTCCGTTACACAGGAGTTCTGGAAACAGCAAGAATTCGAAGGCTAGGATATTCACATCGGATACTTTTTGCTAACTTTATAAAGCGGTATGTGGATTTCTTTTTAAGTTTCCATGTGCAGTTTATATCAAAATTCTTTGGAAGAAATATAGGAAAAAATAAGAAACAATTACTTAGGCATTCTAGGAAGGAAGCATTTTGTTCATGCTAAGGATTATGTATTGAAAAGAAGGTAACTCTGAACTGGAGCTGGAAGTTTCTCTGGTCAGCTAGGAGTCCTCTGTGGCAGCACAAGAGGGTACCTGGCACAGGCAGCGTGAGTGAGAGGCCTGAGCTTCTATCCGGTTCTTGTCCGAGCTCTGCCCCTTGCTGTGTGACCATGGTCTATACCAGTGATTCTCAGTGAGGGGAGATTTTGCCCTCAAAGGACATTTGTTAATGTCTGGAGACATTTTGGGTTGTCACAACTGGTGGGATGGGGGATGGCTGCTGGCATCTAGTGGGTAGAGGCCAGGGATCCTGCTGAACATCTGAAAATGCACAGGACAATTCCCAACAATAAATGATTACCCAGCTTGCAATGTAAGCAGTGGTTGAGAAACCCTGGTCTACATGGAACCTCACCTTCCTCATCTAATAAATCTGCCATGACTGCCTGGTAGAAAATTGTTATAAGAGTCAAATGAGGTAGTATCTCCAAAGGTGATTTAGGACACATAAAAGGTATAAGGAGTCCTTTCTGATATTGGAGATTAATGTAAAATGAACTAAGCTATAGATTAAATATATTTTATTAAGTAACACATTACTGGTGATATAGATTCAGTTATCTAATATAATAAAAGAGTAATATGCAAATTGACCGTTACCCGATACACCTAAGCCACACCCACCAGCCAAGCCACGCCTCCCAGCCAACCAGAGTGGATGTATGCAAATTAGCCCAGCCAAGATGGAGGCCAGCAGCCATGGAGCTAGAGCAAACCAGAGGCTTCTGTTGCAACTGCCTGCCTAGGCTGGCTGAGCCTCTGCTCATGGGCATGCCCACCAGCCAATCAGAGCGGCTGTATGCAAATTAACCCAGCCAAGATGGAGGCTGGCAGGGCAGCTCTGCACTGGGAGCCTCCGCAGCCGGCATAGCTGTGCCAGGTGTGTCAGCTTAGTGGGGGGGGAGGGTCCGGCCTGGGGCCTCCTCAGGGCATCCAGGAGCGCCCGTCCCGAGACCACTGCCTGGCTCTGCCCCGCAGGGGCCTTCACCAGGTGTGCGGGAGAGCAGGTCCTCTTGCAGGAGTAGCCATTCTGGGTCCCCTGCCTGGCTCCACCCTCCAGGGGCCTCCTCGCAGAGTCCAGGAGCGCCTGTCCCGGGCCTACTGCCTGGCTTTGCCCCCTGGGGGCCTCCTTGGGGCGTCCAGGAGTGCCCATCCTGAGTCAGCTGCCTGGCTTCGCCCTAGGGGCCTCTGTGGGGTGTCTAGGAACGCCTGTCCTGGGTCTGCTACCTGGCTCTGCCCCGGGGGGGCTCCACAAGGCATGCGGGAGTGTCTGCGGCACAGTGCGGAGAATCTGAAGCCAGTCCGCTGCCTGGCTCTACCCCGGGTGTGTTTGCTCAGCAGCAGGGCCCCACCGAGGGATCCTGCACCAGTGTCCGCCCCTGGCTAGCCACCCAGCTCTGCGCCAGGTGTGTCCCCTCAGTGGTGGATCGTGGGCCCTCCGGTGGGAAACGTCCAGGCCTGCACTCACCAGCCCTCCCACCCCCCAGTGCATGAACCCTGAAGGGGCTGTGGGCAGCCTGAAAATGGCCCTCAGCCCCTCACCCAGGCTGGCCAGGCATGCCAGCAGGTGGACATCTCCCCCGAGGTGTCCCAGACTGCAAGAGGGTACAGGCTGGGATGAGGGACCCCCACCCCCCGAGTGCACAAATTTTTGTGCACTGGGCCCCTAGTATATATATAATTTTAATAGCTTATTTTATTAAATCTTCACCCAAGGATATGTTTTCATTTTTTTTTTTATAGTTTTATTTTTTTAGAAAGAGACAGGGAGAGAAACTTCGAAGTGATAGGTTGGGTCTCGTATATGCCCCAACTGGGCATGGATCCTGCAACCTACGTATGTGTCCTACCTGGAATTAAACCTGCAACCTTTAGTTGTATGGGATGATGCTCCAACCAACTGAGCCACCCGGCCAAGGCTAAATGCACATGTTTTTTATATGTATCAATTCAATGATTTGTGTTAGCCATTTAACTTGAAATTTCAATTTTCAAAGCAAATTTATTCACTTAGAGCACCTTAAAATAAAGAAAACCCTACCACTTTGTTATGATGGAGCACAAAATTACATAAACATGTTATTTCATTTTGCAAATTCTTTATAATAGCTTAAGACAGACTTTAGAATTTCAAGTTTTAGAGTTCAGAAGTACAGCTAGCATCTAATCACTGACTTCACTTCTCACATCTTACATCCAAAACTAAGAAATAAAAGATATTGTAATTTTTTTATTGGCCGTTAGGTAAAGTCTCCATTCTGTACATGAAAGCAGGTGACCCAAAAGTGCTTATTGCAAAGGACTTTCAAATTTAACTAAAATTTGACCTTATTATCATTATTTTCATTTTTAGGTGAAGAGCAGATCTTTAACTCACTTAAATATTAATATAAATAACATTAATATAAGTATCCTTATATTTTAGTGACTTTTTCATGTATAAGGCACCAT
Organism: Murina feae; assembly: GCA_004026665.1. Classification (NCBI taxonomy): domain Eukaryota; kingdom Metazoa; phylum Chordata; class Mammalia; order Chiroptera; family Vespertilionidae; genus Murina; species Murina feae. The sequence continues at coordinate 23,990 of PVJC01023020.1, forward strand.
GCTAATTACTGTGGGAAACACTGAATTTTAAAACTTTAAAGTGCAGGCTTGAGTTTCAAAAATTAACAACCTAGTTAAAATCATCAGAGCCTAAGCCATGGCCTGTGTAGCTCAACTGGTCGCATGTCACCCGGTGCACTAAAAGGTTCCAGGTTTGATTCCCAGTCAGGGCACATGCCTGGGGTGCAGGCTTGGTCAGCGATAGATGGCATGGGGGAAGTTTGCATAGACTTAAGTGCCTTCACCAATTTTCAGATCAGCTTCCAATGTTTTGTGAAGGTGAAAAAAAGAATAAAGACATCCCCTCTGCTTCCTGCTACTGTAGTCCTTCTACTTTTAATGTCCAGGAAAAGGTTACTTATTAAAAAAAAATACCCGGCTGATTTTTGTTAATTGTCATTGAATTTATTGGGGTGACATTGGTTGATAAAAGCATACAGATTTCGAGTGTACAATTCTATAATACATCATCTGTATATTGTATTGTGCGTTCACCACCCAAGTCAAGTCTTCTTCCATCACCATTTATTTCCCCTTTACCTCCTTCTACCTGCCCCACTCCCCTTCCCCTCTGGTGATCACCATACCATTGACTGTGTTTGTGAGTTTGTTTGTTTTTCTTAATCCTTTCATTTTTTCACCCAGCCCTGCAATTCCTCTTCCCTCTGACAGCTGTCAGTCTTTGTCCTCCATTTCTATGAGTCTGTTTCTATTTGCTCATTTGTTTAGTTTGTCCCAGTGGAGTTTTTGTTGGGGATTTCAGGGTTAAGTATTGAAAAGCAATCACTAAACTGAAAAAAAACATTACTCAAATTTATACAAATAGATTGGACCAGATTAGTGTCAACCTGGAATTCAGTCTACTCCAGAACTGTTATGCAAATGCCTAGGACCCCTGCATTAAATTGGGATCCTCTTCCTTGACTGCTCAGAGCTGCCCAGTGTCCACTGGGCTCTGAGATGTGATGCTGGGCCTTTGTGAAACACTAACCTGCCTGACCTCCCACCCCAGGTACCAGGTTCTCTGCTACAAGTGGAGCGAGGAGCCCCCCGTGAGCCCTGACACCTGTGCAGCAATTTTGGAAAAAGCTGGTCTTGATAACTGGGCTCTTGGAAAAACAAAAGTAAGGTTTTCATGTAATTTTCAAGACAAAAGTTAATAACTATATTGTATCTACTGAGAGTTTTAACATTCTACATTGATTGAAAATGTTAAGCTTTTTATGTTACAGAATTTTTGCTTTATTATAGAAGTAAACTGAGAAATTTATAAAGGTTTTCTTCAGGAAAATTAAATACTTTGCTCTCATAAAGTTTTCTTTTAAGAAATTCAAGAAAAAAATTTATCTTGAAGACTTATCTAAAAAGAGGATGAAATTTGTAGTGAGTATACTTCAAACAGTGTTGAAAACAGACACACATATTTTTGATTTTATCGCCACCAAATATAGCCAAGAAGCTGTGAAGAATCATAATGTTCTAAGTAGCATTTTTCTTCTCTCTTTAATTCTCAAATCTTCTATTATAAATTTGAAATTTATCCGGAATGAAATATTAACTAATATTACTATGCATGCTCATGTAATAGATTTGAGAGCCTGTGAGATCTTAGCTTATTTAGTCCCTTAAAGAATGAAGACGAAAAATCATAGTCAATGTTGAATATGGAAGTAACATAGGTGGCTGCTTGTAGAAAGGATGCTTTGGGCTTTGCAGATATCCTCAGAGCATTACAAGATGGGTATCCTGTCTAATAAAAGAGTAATATGCAAATTAACTGTCACTCCGAGACAAAGATGGCAGCTCCCATAGCAATGGTGCAGGACACTGGCAGCATCACCCTGGCAATGTGAGCCCAGCAGGCATTGCCTCAGCAGCCCGTGAGCAGGTCTTTCTGCCCTGGAACAGGCTAGTACCGCCAGCAGGCAGCCCTGAGAAGGGCCTGCTCGGGGGTCACTGTGGCCTTTGGGAAGTAGGCAAGGCAGGCCTGGCACGGGCAGTGCACAGGCTGGGCCTGGCTGCTTCATAGTAGCCAGAGCAAGATTGCGGACCAGGCAGGGCTGCAAGGCAGCATGCAGGCGGGGCCTGACTGCATCCCATTCACCAGGAGAAGATCGTGAAGCAAGCAGGGACTGCCTGGCCACAGGGCAGCACACAGGCAGGGCCTAGTTGCTTCCTGGTCATGCTGGGCGAGATCGAGGAGGAGGTAAGGCTGGCCTGGCCGTGGGGCAGCACGCAGGCAGGACCTGACTGCTTCACAGTAGCCAGGGCGAGATCCTGCTTCCCGGTGGTGGGGTCAAGATTGGGGAGCAGGCAAGTGGGGCCAGGCCACGATCCCTCGGCCTGGCCTGCATGCTCTCATAATCTGGGACCCCTCAGGGATTTTGGAGAGCCAGTTTTAGCCTGCTTCTGGGTCACCAGTGGTGAGATTGGGGAGCAGGCAAGTGTGGCCAGCAGGCAGCACCCAGCCCTGGCCATAGCTCACGGGAGAGAACAACATGCAGGCCTGGCCAGGAGTCTGAGAGATCAGCACAGAGGGGTACCTGCTCCAAGCCTCCATGGTGTGCACTGCTCCGAGCCTCAGATGTGGCTGGGGGCAGGACCGCAGCGGGGATACACACACTCACACACACACACACAGGGTGCCTGCTCTGAGCCTCCACAGTGCAGCTGGGGGCAGGCCCCAAGGGACACACACACACACACACACACACACACGCACACACACACGGGGCCTGCCATACTGGGGCTATCAGTAGGACATCCACTGAGTGGTCCTGCACTGTGAGAGGGGCCAGGCTGAGCTGAAGAACCCCTCCCCCACC
>PVJC01023021.1:0-26763 GCA_004026665.1 Murina feae
AAACGGTTAATTTTAATATTTCACTTTTATAGAGTAGATATGGAAGTATGCTGGCTTTTAGGCCATTGGCATTGTTAACACTATTATTTATTTTACAAGATCCTGCCCAGTCTTCTCTAACCACCTCAAGTTGTGGAGTAAGTTTGCTCCTATCAGCAGAGGCAAAAATGCAGGCCTTTCTCAACTCTCTAACTTTAATTTGGTATTTTGTTGTTTTTGATTTGCAATTGCCTAGATGCTACTAAAGGTAGTCTTCCCCTCCCCCCTTAGGTTCTCAGCTATTTTTACATCTTTTCCTTCAAAGTGTCTAGTTATAGAAATTATCCATTGTTGCTATTCACTGTCTTGTATTTTCATGATTTGGGGCATGCCATTTTGTATTCTGAAGAGTAATTTTTTAGAGTATTTATGTTTTTAATATATTTTTCTTGTATACTGCCTACCTTTACTCTGGTTGTCTTTTGTCGTATGGAAGTTTAAAATTTTTAATGTGGTGAATTTATGACTCCTTTAATTTCTGTTGTTTGCTTTATGTGTTTTCTGTACAAATGCCTTTTCTCCAAGAGTCTTACATATTTTCTCATATTTTAATATATACTTATAGTTTTGTTCTTTATGGTTTTATTCCATCTAGAATTTAAGTAAATGGGCTACGTTTATAAGCTTTTTTCTTTTCATATAAATATCAAACTTTCCTGGAAATATGTATTGAATAATCTATTGTTTCCTCACCAGTTTGAAATACCCTTTAATCATAGATAAATCCCTATACATATAGGTCTATTACTGGACTATGTATTTTGCTCAATTAATTTCCTTGTCTATTTCTATACATTACCACACTGACTAAATTTATAAAACAAATATTTTGAGATGTGATAAAGTGATCTCTCTCTCTTTATTTGTTAATACCATAATCTCATAATCATCTTTGCTAATACATTAACAAAATCATCAGCATTTTTTATTACTTTGTCAATTTCTATGAATAATTTTTGGTTTGATTAGTAAGAGCAAAGTGATACCTTTATTTTCCATCTTCTCCTTCAAGACCACAGTTCTATCTAATTTAGTTTCTTTTTAAAATTTCCTTTAGTTAAATTGTAAAAAGTAATACTTTCAACAATAAAGATTTAATTTTTAAAAAACCCATGCATATGAGCATGAACAATGGATACAGACAATAGGGGGTGAGGGTAGGTGCTAGGGGGTGGGAGTGGGCAGGGAGAGGTCAATGGTGTAAAAAGGAGACATATGTAAAACTTTCAACAATAAAGAATTAAAAAAAAGTTTGACTTTTTTTTAAAAACATGTTTGTATTTATTCCTAGGTACTTTACTGTTGTGTTACCTGGTAAAAGGATTTACTAGTTTGTTCTTCTGTAACTTTTGTGAGTGGTAGTTTCAGTTAAGAAATAGTATTAATTTTTATGGTTTGATTTTTATTTAGCCTTCTTGATGATTCTTTGTTGATTTGCTTGGGTTTCTTAGATAGACAATTATATCATCTGAAATAAAAAATAGTTTCATCTTTTTATTTTACATATTTATTTACTTTGGTGTTTAAAACCATATCAGTTTTGTATCTGACTCGGTTGGCTGGAACCTCCACTAATACCCTGAATGGTGATGGTGATAAATTCAGTTGTCTTATTTCTTATAGTCATAAAATTATTTTAGTTTATACTAATTACCAACATGTTTCCTATTAAGAGTACCATCCTTATCTCACAGTTTCTAAGATATTTTGGCTTTAGTTCATCTTACTATTTAACATTAGCTATGACCCACTGGGCAGGTACTGGGATAATATTCTCCTCTTTGATTTATTAATATAGGGAGTTACATTCTTATATGTCTAAGCAGAATGTACATATGCATGTAGGGAATGCATACATATATCCATAAAATATATAATATCTGCAATTAAAACATGTTTTCATTAGTAGGGATAAATCCTACTTTGCTACTGTAAGAATGCTTTTAGCATTTGATTTGTTGCCTTATTTAGGGGACATTCTTCCAGTTTTGTTGTATTTGCCATCCTAATTTTGCCTGGCTGCAGGGTTCACGGTATTACTGGTATATGAAGGAGCTCACTCAGTAGGGATTGAATTGTAAAATGATTCAGGAGTAATAATTGTGCATAGCCCATAACTGACTCTTGATAGCATATCTCTTATTGTTTCTTTAGTGCAGCCTCATAACAAAGCTACACTTCATTGTTTGATGCAAAGGCAGGGGAGAGGGAGAAGTGGCCCTTTTTTCTCCTTCTTTTCCTGGCTTATCATCTTCCTCAACTTGTCCTCTACTTTTCGTCCTTCCAGGGTCAGGCCTCAGGGGAGAGTGAATGAACCGGTCTTATGAGGTTCATTTTCATCTGCTATGGGACCATCTGTGTGATAGATGTTGGAGTTCCAGCTTTTTCTCTGTTGCAGGGCTTTTGTTGACTCGTGGCAATTCCCAGATTCAGGATGTCACAGGGATGTCAACTGATGCAGGAGATCCCTTGCTCTGGCTGCTTCTTGTAAACTGGTAGTCCCTGGTTTCCTGTACATATTCTTTCTCTTGTCAGTACCTCCTGATTATTCGCTTGAAAGGAATCCATTTCAGCCTGGGGAAGGGTTGGCATTTATTTTGGGGTTCACTAAACCCACAGAAAACTCACGAATCCTTGCCCCACTAATTTCTGGAAACAGGTTCCAGTCTCCTGAGTGCTCCGACCTGCCGTCTACACACATCAGGCTTCTGAATGTTTATCTGAAGCTCTTCTCGGCTGGGAAAGGGGTGGGAATCCACAGTATACTCTCAAGTCTCTGCAAAGGCATTCTGACTAAGGAGCCCATTTGATCAATCTCTTCACCTGAAGTTTTAAGGCTTTAGGTTGAACGATGGGCAGAAACACCTATGACTGTTCACATTCTCTCTCCACTAGGGCCTGATGCACGAAATGCATGCAAGAGTAGGCCTTTCTTCCCCTGGCTGTCTGCACTGGCTTCCCTCCATCACCAGGGACCTGTGTTTCCTTTGCAGAGGGAGGCCCTCCCCACCTGCTACAGCCCGCAGGTTGGTGGCCTGGGCCTCCCTCTTTGGGGCAATCGTGGAGCCCCCTAAGGATCGCCATGCTGGCCAGTGGCCTGAGCCTCCCTCAGCAGGGCAATCATGGGGCGATGGCCAGGACCCCAACCAATCACATTGCTCTCTCCTTGGCTGGTCTAGTGCCAGTGTGTGTCATAGCGTGGTCCGGGATGGTCGTCCTGATGATAGTTCCGCTGTTCAGCAGTTCGGTCGATTTGCATATTATACTTTGATTATGCAGGATGTTCTGCATTGATAGTTGACAGCTATTATTCTCAGATTCATAGTCTCTGTGAAAGTCCCAACACTGCAGTAAAATTGTCTTTACATATGCCTTGCAGAAGGACTTGGAGAGCTTCCCACCTATTTCCTATGCTCTAAACATCTTTTATAAGATAGGAGTTATTTATTTCCGAGAGCTTGATGCCACTTACTTTCAAAACATCTGTGTCTGTTTAGAGGTAGATATTTTATTATGGTTTTAATGGACCCTATAGTTATTTTTTGTCTTAAATGGTTTTATATTTTGAGACAATTTTGTGAATTTATAGCAAAGGGCTACAAATGTTTTATAAATTGTATTTGCCTGGGTAAAAGCCTTTCTTGTTTTTCTAAAAAAAAAAATTCTATTTCCCATTGAACTTATTTAAACCAAAAAATTATATAGAACTTAGTATATGTGTGTACAAGTATACATACACACATATATAAATATATATTAAATATGTTAATTTTTAGATAAGCATGTATTCAGCTACTTATGATTATTGATCTCTAGGTGTATTGCATGATAACCATTGAATGTGCACAGCATAATAAATAACTTCAAAGTATTATTTTATTTTTCTTTGCGGTTTAGTAGATGATCATTTTTGTGTGTTTCATTTGCTTAAAAATTATGTTTTACAGGGTAAGAATTTTGTTATACATTTATTAGATAGAGCTTTTCCATTATAGTATTTAAATATTTTCTAATCTTTATTTTTTGCTAAATTGCTCTGTATATCCTGAGACTGCATATTTAATTATCCTGCAATGAGTATTCACTATTGCTTCTTTCATTTCTCTTCTTACTCCTCGGTTCATATTTTGTCTTGCCAGAATAAATCCTCTAATAACATTTTTTAATATTGTGATAAAATATCTATACTAATAAAAGAGTAATATTGAAATTAACAGTCTTTCCGGGATGCTTGAGCCATGCCCACCAGCCAAGTCCTGCCCACCAGCCAATCAGAGCGGTTGTATGCAAATTAACTCAGCCAAGATGGAGGCCGGCAGCCATGGAGGTGGGGCAGGTGGTGAGCCTTGGGGTGGCCAGGGCTGGCAGGGCAGGTGGCGAGCCTCGGGGTGGGTGGGGCAGGGGGGGCAGGTTGCTGGCCTGTGGGTGGGCAGGGCAGGGCCTGCTCCCCCTTGGCAAGTGAACATCCCACTGCAGAGGGCTTCTGCCCTGCCAGAAGGATGTCTGACTGCCGGGAGCGGGCCTAACCCAGCAGGTGGACATCCCCTGAGGGTTCCCAGACTGTGAGTGGGCACAGGCCAGGCTGAGGGACCCCCCAAGTGCACAAATTTTTGTGCATCAGTATATAACATAAACAACATTTTAAGCCTTTTTGATGGCAGGATTCAGTGGCATTAATTGAATTTACAATGTTCTACAACCAAAACCATTCATTATCTATCCCTAATAACATTTTCAGGTAAAATCTGTAAGGGGTAACTTTCAGAATCCTTGCATGTCTGAAATGCCTTAATGTTACCAAGTTTATAATTGCTGTGAATAGGATTTATATTATTTATTTATTTATTTACTAAGGATGGGTTTAAGTTATTTTTCTTCAAATATCTGATTTGATTGCTCTATTGACTTCATACTGAGAATATTGTGGATGAGAATTTATCTTAGCTCAAGCTGCCATAACAAAATATAGGTAGGTTGACCTAAACAACATAATTTTATTTCACAGTTCAGGAGTCTGGACATCTGAGATGACTCAGCCTATAGGCATGCTATTGGCTAGAGATGGGGGCCTACACTGACATATACTATTCATGGCAAGCCCCCACAGGCATTTTCCTGATGTTGTGCCATTGTTGTGACTGGATCAGCCTTTTTGGTGTTTATTATGGTTGCAAGATGAACCTCAGCAACAGTCACCAGGGTACTTTGAAAAAAAAAAATATTTATTGCAGACAGGTCCTGGAGGCTACTAATACTTGGCAGGTCCAGCATCACACAGTGAGGTTGTGGATAGAGTGAGAAAGAGTGTGTGGACCTGTGGTCCTGCCTTTTTTGGAGTTGAGGGTGGAGTGCCTAGGATTTCATGGGTTTACTTTTCATTGGTGATGTTAAAATATTGCAGTGAGAATTAAAGATCTGAAAGGGAAAAGCAGGGCCATCTAAAAGGTGAGTTATCTAGTCAAGCAGGGATTTCTGAAAGGGGAACTTCATGGGTGGGGCAGCCAGGTCCTTTAGTTATATAGTGGACAATATATCTATTAAAGGGAGATGGGTATCTTTGAAATGGATGAATCTGCAATCAAAAGGGTAAATTCAGACACTTTATAATAAAAAAGCTAATTATCAGCATTTACACTGCATCTTCTTATAGCAATACAAATCCCATCATGGGGCCCCACCCTTGATGGTTTCATATAAACTTAACTATCACCCAAAGGCCTCATCTCTAAATGTCATCACAATAGGGCTTCAACATGGATTGAAAGGGGCACAGACATTTAGTTCATAACAGCAATGTGATAGCTAACTCTTATTCACTTATAGAGATTTTCACCCCTACTCCTCTTCTTGTGATAGTGAGGAATTGTAACCTCACCCCACCATTCCTTTGACATTGTTTCTCTAAAGTGCTTACTCTGACTAATATGTAGCTTATAGATAAATAGTAGGTTTGCATAAGAGTCCTAGAAACTAACTTCAGAAGATACAGAATCCAACCTTCAGTCAGCCCAGTTCTGGGAGATTGGGTGACCTTCAACCATAGAACTAGGATGATACAGAACCAGGGCGACAAAGACTAGGATGATGTACATTAAGCTATCACTTGACCAATTCCCAGATCCTTATCTGAGTGAACTGTGCTGATTGAGAAGAGGTTATATCCAACAAAATAATGGAAGGAAATTTCTCAAACTGATAGAAGACATGAGTTGCCCTGCAATTGGAACCCAAGTTTGGCTATCTGCTGCCACAAAACCAAACTTATGAGACAGATGCTGCTGAAAAAGGAAAATGATTTATTCAAGTGCCAGTCACCTGAGGAGATGGGGGACTCTTGTCACAAAGCCCACCTCAACATCTCAGTGCAGGCAGAAATTTTTATGAAGAGAAAAAGAAAAAGAAAAACAAAGAAGTTAAGGGGAGGGGATTGAAAAGTTCTCAACATGGAAACCAGCACAGTCAATTTCGTTAAGTATCTCAAAATTGGTCAAGTGATGGTTTGATATGCCTCATCCTGGTCTTCATCATACTGGTTCTATTTCATCCTTGTTCTATGGTTGAAGATCAGCAAATCTCCCAGAACTGGGATGACTAAAGGTCAGAGTCTGTATTTTCTGAAGTTCCTAGGATTCTTCCACAAGTATGCTATATATCTACAAGCTACATATTAATTAAAGTCTATACTTAGAGAAACAATATCAAAGGAATTGGGGTGGGTTACAATTCCCCAGTTACACTATGCTATATTTTCACTGTTTATAATGTTTACTTACTTATTTTAATGTTCTTACATTTACTGAGGTATTTTTTGTTTATTTATTTGTTTTACTTTTCAAAGTGTGATTTTTCCTTAAATGATTCGCAATTCCTAGTTATATGCTAATCTTCATACCTGAAGTTTCCTGTCTCATTAAATACCAAATCTCTCCCCTTGCTCAGAGGAGATTTGAGAGTAAGGGTATATGTGTAGGGCTGCTCAGTTTTTGGTACTTAAAATCTTTAAGTTTTGTATAGAATATGACTATTGGCAAATTTTACCTGCTCATCTGCTAGGTACAAGTGCTCCTCTTTTTTTACTGGCAATCACCATCCACTCAGTGCACTACCCTGCTTCCTCCCACCTACTGTCCACATTGGAGGTACACACACACAACTATCATGTCCAAGGAGCCCGATGACATCAGTGTGTATTGAGAGGTGTTTTAAGGGTGTGAATCCACCTTCTATGCAGCCCCAACTAATCACCCTGTAAGTTACAGCTGGACTTACTTTTATAACTGGCACCTATCTTTCAGAATAGAACTCTCTTTTTTTTCTGGTACTATTTTGCTGCAATACTTTCTTAAGTACGGTTGAGATGAGGTTTTCTTCTTTAGCCCTGCCTGCCATATGCCTTTTGGGATTTTCTAAAGTTTTCTCATCCTCAATGATTTCTCTTATTGTTTTTCCAAGGTAATCACTGATTTTTTTTAAGCCATTACTTCATTGGATCTAGGAACTTCATAGAAGATGGAGAAATTACAGTTCATGCTCTGTCAAACATACTCAAGCCCTTGTGAGCCAGTAAAATTTTGCTAATGTTAGATATATATCCAAGATTATATAATCAGTCTTCAGTAATCAACATTTAGTATTGTAGTATACTATAAACATCATACATATTTGTTGTATCAGAATTATGGGAATAAACACTGGATAATAACAATAAAAACTGGATGCTAATGCACTATAAAATTCTACAAATTCTAAAGCCTTTGTGATTTCTGGTTTGCTATTTTCTTTCTTCCTGGGAGGCAATTCTAAGAAAAGTCTAAGCTACAAGTGAACTTTATACTCTTTAATAAAAATCTGCAAAGAGTTTATTTTATAAAATTAAGCAGAGAAGTAAATAATATCAATTCTGGACCAATAAAATCTATTGCTTTTCCAAATTAATATTAAAAAATAAAATAGAATAGCATGAAAAAATTAATCACATTATTTTGAGGATCCTCCATAATGTCTTCTATACTTTGATACCAGAGTGAGCTATACCATAAATATGTATTCCTTACAATGCCAGTTAAGTAACAATAATAAAAAGCTTTCCAACAATCAGGAACTTTAGAAATTAAGGGAAAAAAAAAAACAGCCTTTGACTGAAGTAAAAACAAACAAACACCTAAAATTGCTATGAATTTGAGATAAACAAAACCAAAAGAATAAGATGAGTCTTCTGACCACAACTTATTTATATTTCTCTTGCATGCAAGATGTCCCAACCACACACACACACACACACACACACACGTTCCAAAGTCAAATGAAAATCTATTTCACCTCCACAGAAAAATTTCAATAGCATTTACTTTTTCCTAGGCAAATTACCCTAGAACTGAAATTAAAAGCAACTCTTTTATTATTCTAGCATGATATGAAGGTCAAGACTTTACATACAGGGCAGAGAGAATGGCTTTTCTCTTCTTTGCAATGTCTGAGACCTCTACTGGGAAGACACAAAGGTTGGAGTCATTAAATTAATATAAGGCTCTGGTGTCCACCTGCTTATGGCCTGGGATGGGTGGGCTGGAAGGCTAGGCTCAGCTGGGGAAGCCCCTTGGTGTCACATCTCCATCTGGGTTGGCTTCTTCACAACAGATTGGCATAGAATAGTCAGATGTCCTCCATGGAACCCAGGGATACAAATATGAGTGCTTAGTAACATCCCACCTATCAGTGCTCACCCTAAGAGGAGTCATTACACATTTTCTGATCCAGATGCAAGGAAAGGGGCCATAGCCTCACCTCTGAGAACAGTTTCAAAGTACTTGAGAGTCATATTTTTAAAAAGCCAAAAAAGGGATTGTGGTGGAGACCATTTCTTTTACAGAAGATTCTGTTACTACTTCCTTGAGATGCCTTCCACAATTTATTGAGACATTATATCATTTCTAAATGTGCCAAGATTGGCTTTTAGGTTCTTCAACTGAAGATGGCTTCGTCACCAAAAGCAATTTGTCTGGAATATTACAGGTCTTTTGCTTTGCTGCCTTTTCCCTGGTCTATCTCAGGAATTACTGTGCACTCTGGAAGCAAGTCCCCAGACTGGGGAGACATGGAAAACTGCTCAGGTCACCTGAAAACACCAGGCATTTCAGCAGTAGCTGCCAAGAGTGTATTGACTAGTGGAATAATCTGTCTCAATCCCTTATTTGATCTCCAAAGAGTCTTATCAAGGAGGTAGGAGAAATCCCATTGTTCCCATTTTGCATTGGATGTCTGTGGTGCTGGTAAATGCAGGGCAATGTTTGAGCAAAACAGAGCTTTAGATTGTGGCCCTGTAGACACCTGGCTTTTGGAACATGGATAATTAAAATCTGAAAGTGCCTTATGTATGTTTTAAATGTGAATATTGTTACTTATTATAGTAATTAAATACAACACAGACATTTGTGTGGTAATTACAGGTCAATATGTACTAAGAGGATCTTCTCTCTTTACTTGGAATTTCCAGCATTCATGCCTAGTCTCTTTCCATGCCTTCATCTGTAATAGAAATCTTGGTTCCTAGCACCATTATGCCCTGAAATACAGTATGACTAACTTATACCTATTCTTTCCTAGTTAGACTACTTATCTAACTTGCTCAGTTGGCTGCATGTTGCCTCCTGGTACATAAAGGTCAGAAAACCTGAATCCCTCTGGTTTCTATGAATGAGCAAAGATCAGAATAATAAATATTGAAGGGCTTTCAGAATCCTATCTAATAAAAGAGTAATATGCAAATTAACCTTCACTCCAAGACAAAGATGGTGGCCACTGGGACAAGACCCTTGCATCGTTGCCATGGTGATGATGCAGGCAGTCTGCCCCAGCACACTGGAAGAGGGCTTCTGGGCCTACTTGGTTGCAGCTGCCACTGGGGTGCCGGGCCCCTTGCAGGCTGGGTCTCCGCGCTTTGAACCCGGCCAGTAGGGCGCCTGGCACCCCAGCAGCTCTGAGCCCTGCCTCAGCACTGGGGTTGGAGGAGCAGAGACACAAACCTTCAAGTGGGTCTGACACCCAGCAGCTCCAAGCCCCTGAGCCACGAAGCTTCTGGGACCAATGGGGCTACAGCAGAGACACAAATCTGCAGGAAACCTGTGAAAAGGGAGATCAACTATCATAACTTTATCTCCCTTTCCACAAGATGAGAAAACTGACCCTGATTTATTTAGTGATATGGCCTACACCTTTCTACAAGCACAGTGTATGTTATGGCCACTCCCAGGAAGGTCTGATCAGAACACTGTCTCCAGGGAATAACACTAACTGTGGCAAATACTCTAAGAAAGGAAACAAGCTTTTGTTGGGTTTATTCTGAAGGTCAGAGAACATGCCACCCCAACATATGCTCTGTTGTTATATTGATGATCTTGAGCTGCAGATGCTTGAAAAAAACAAATGCAAGGAGAGGCTTTAAAGTCTCCTGATATGCCTAAAATCTGACCCCCACAGAAGGTTCCCTCGATGGGAAAAGTGCCATCATCCAGTGCCTGTCACAAGAGACTACAAGTTGACATCACACCCAAACTTTGTTATAAACTATCTCCCCCACCCCCATTCATCTTTCCTAAAACTCATGTACTCTCCTCTAAGAGGCCTAGATATCCCATCCCCTTTCCCTAGGAAGAAGGTATTTAAATCTGGACTCTAAGCCACCTTGGGGAGTTATTCATTTTTCCCTGGGATCTCCCACATATACTTGAGGTACACATGTTAATGAAGTTTTGTTTTTCTCTTGGTAATCTGTCTTTCATCACAAGGGCCTCTGGTAAGAACTCAGAAGGGTAGAGGAACATTATTTTTTCTCCTCCATAATTCTATCTCGGGAACTCAAGTCCCAGGCTGAACAGTGAGTTTGGCTCAAGTGCCGATCAGTCCTGCCTGAGGGGAGGGAAGCTTCTAGGGGGAAATCAATGATATTGGCATCAAAGTAGGACAGAGGGCACACGCATGGTTGCTGGTGGGAGTTTAAAGTTGTTCAACATTTTTGGAGGAGGATTTGGCAAAATCGATAGAAATGTTCAAGGTACATCCAAGAGTCTTCTAGGAATCTCATCTGCTGAGATAAAGCACCAGTGCATAAGCCCTGGTCAGAACCCAGGATGCTACTGCAGGCTCCCCTTCCACAATAGGAAAACCTGCTAACAACCTGCATTTTTAAGACAAGGTGGCATCTATACCAATAAAATGGTAATATGCTAATTAGACTGACATCTTTCAGCCGACCTTCCAGACGTCCTTCCAGACAAAGCCATGGTGTCAGGGCTGAGGCAGAGACAGTTACAGGTTATCAGGCAGGCAGAGAGCAGTTAGGGGGTCAGGCCAGCAGGCAGGTGAGTGGTTAGGAGCCAGCAGCCCTGAGGGTTCCCCGATTGGAGAGGATGAAGACCAGGCTGAGGGACCCCCTGAGTGCACAGATTTTTGTGCACCGGCCCCCTAGTTGATAAATAAAAAGACACAGTTATTTGCCCAAAGCCCATGAAGGGCAATGTTCTTATGAGATTTATTAGTTTATTTTCAGCATGAAGAAGAGTTACCATAGAAACCCATTATGACGATATATATTCTCATTTTCTGTGGAAATGTAGATTAGAGTCACCTTGAAAAGTTGAACTTCAGGCTTCTGTAAGAGCTATGCACATTTTCCATACTCTGGTACAACATATTTAAAGTAAATATATGTATCTCCCTTTTGTTTTGTGTGACTTCAATAAAGTAGGATAATAAAATGCTACTGCAAAAATAATATATCAGATTATTCAGGGTGAGAGGCATTTTATAAAAAATATGTCATGAGCTATATCAGAGATATATCATGGTATAATATATCATTAATCTTAAGGGTGGGAGATTTTAGAAATCTTACTTCAGCTATATTAACTCTCTTAGGAGACACAAGTTACCCCCATATTTCAATGTATTTAATTGAAAATAGCATAGAGATTATATCTTTAATAAGCCTCATATTTCAATATACATCATTTTATAAACATTGCTGTTGTTAGGGTATAAAATATTAAAAAAATAAACTTGAAGAACCCCACACATTAAAACTTGAGAACAGCAAGTATATTAGAAAAGATGCAGTTTGTGCAAATTGTTATAAAATTAGAAATCTCTGAATTCTTAACCTGATCATTAGAAATACCTCAAATCTTAATATTTTTAAGAAATCTAAGCAGCAAGCAGACAGTTCCAGAGGTCATCAATCATGGCTGTTTCTCAAAGGTGATCCCAGCCTTTGCACTCTGATACCATGCAGCCAGTTCTTTTCTGGGTTACTCATGTGACTGATTCTAGGAAAAGACTGTTCCATGTGCCTTAGAAATAGATTGTTTTGAGGTTTCAGTGAAAACTAAGTGCCAAGAATTGAGTTTTTGTCCCAGTGCCAAACACTGGTGAGGCAAGACAGACAAATTCACATCTCAGTATTGTCTCTGTGGTGACCACAAACCTAACCTTGCTCACAGATGGTATTTCTGAAAATCATGTTGAGACAGGCAAAGCTGACAACCTCCATCCTCATGCTATACACAGGCTGTGTGCTCATTTGTTTAGCAGTCTGTTGTTTCTCCCAACTTAGGAACAAATCTATGTGCTGTATTCCTGCTCTAAGTTTTCTGCAGGGGGTTTTATTCCTGTGTCAGGCCTCAATGTGTATTTATTTCATCCTATAGCATTACACACAGTAATATTTTAAAAGAAATGCTTTTAAACAAACTGATAAAAAGTTCAAGAGGACCTAACTGCCTTCCCAATAGATACATCCACAATTTTCCTTCTCTCTAAATGTAGAACCCTGACTTATAGACAGAGTTAACCTTGAGGAGTCTCAAATCATTTTATAGCCCCAATTAAATGTTCCATTCCCATTATCAGCAGACTGTGCTTTTATGCTCTGCACACAAGACATTAGAAATAAAACACAGAGAGAATAGAATACAAAGTATATCAGCTCTTATTGGTCAACCATTTTCTAAAATTCATCCTTCAAATGACTCACCACTGTAAACATTTACCTCAAATTCCTATTTCATTATAAACACTTATAATAGAAAGAAAATATGAAGAGGCTACTTAGTGGGAAATTTAGAGTTATATATCTGAAAACATAAAATAGTAATTTTTCCTAAATGTATAGACTTGTAACTGTGGATAAAGAATGAATCAGGAAGACAATTAAGCATATTTGATGCACAGAATCTATTACAAAGAATAGTAAACTATAAAACTACTGGAAAGAAGATAGATCCAGCCTCAAAATCAAGATAAATAACTTGAGGATGAAGACTCAAAATTGTGATGAGGACTAGAGACAATAACATGGGTGGAGACCAGGATTTCCACCCCTCTGCTATATTGAAGAGGAAGAAAAGTATTTCTCAAGAGAGGTGATTGGATCTAAAGACAAAATTTGGAGGAAAGGCTGGAAAAAGTTTTCTGCTTAATACAGTCTGCAGCTCTGACCTAGAGCAGCTTGTGACTGAAGGAGGTGGTAGAAAAAAGCTAGGACTTCGAGAATGTCTTCACTGAGAACTGCCATCCAGTCAGAGTTCTCCAGAGAATAGAACCAATAGGAGCAAAGAGATTTCCAAGAATTGACTAATGTGATAGCGGCAAACCCAACATTTGTAGAAGGACAGAAAGCTGAAGACTCTTAGGATATATAAGATTTAGTATATGGTCTCAAGATTCCACCGGGGCTCTGGGAGGACTACTGCACTTCTCATCTAAAGAAACTTAAAGCAAATTGCAGAAAATTGCAAAATCATACTTACAGTATGATATAGTTTCATATAATTACAACATGCAAATCTATGCAATATATCACATATAAGTATATGTATAAACATATATATATATCACAGTTTCATCATTCCATAAATATTTATTATCTCCATTCCCAGTCCATCACTGACTTGTACGTAATGCTGTTCTATTTTTCCCCTCATGATTTAGAAATTCATGTACAGTGAATCATATACATATACTGTAAATATTGATTGTGAGAGAAAGAGAAATCAAAGGTGACTTCAAAGTTTTAGCTATTACTAAGTGGAAGTATGAATTTGGCATTTACCTATTTGTAGAGAATTTAGGCAGGGGATATTTGGAGTTTAGTTTTCAAAAGGTTAATTTGTAATTCTTAAAAGACACCTGAGTAGAAATCTGAAAGAGGCAGTGGCATATATGATGTGTCTATCGTCCAAAGGAGAGGTCAGGGCTAGAATTCCAGAGCCATCATCACAGAGATTTACAAATGAATTTATTGAAAAACAAATGCATTTATTAAAAAATGAATTCTACCCTAGCTGGTTTGACTCAGTGATTAGAAGGGTCTGAGTTCAATTCCAGTCAAGGGTGCGTACCTCAGTTGCAGGCTTGATTCCTAACCCTGATCAGGGCCCATGTGGGAGGAAACCAATGGGTGTGCTTCTCTCAAATCAATATCTCTCTCTCTTTATCTCTCTTCCTCCCTTCCACTCTTTCTAAAAGTCAATGAAAAAAATATCCTCAAGTGAAGATTAAAAAAAAAAAAAAAACAGTTCCAAGCTCCAGTATCAGTAAAACACAAACAAAACAAAACAAAACAAAAATCCCTGCTCTTACAGAACATATATCATTGGAGGCCTAGGAAACTAAGTGAGAAAACTTAAAAAAGAATCTACAGAAGGGTTTCAAGGGTTTCGAGGACTGAGCCTTAAATCAATCCACTGATGAAAGGTTTAGGAGATGAGAAAGAATAGCCAAGGGTCTAACAGAAGAAATGTCCTCAAATACAATAGAAAAAGCTTTGTGCTCTAAAGCCAGGTATGATCAGTGGTATTATTGGCCTATTAATTTTTCTTTTCTTTTTTTAAATATCTAATGTAATAAAAGAGTAATATGCTAATAGCATCACTCTGCTACATCCCAAGCCATGCCCAACAGCCAATAGAGCAACTATATACAAATTAACCCAACCAAGATGGCAGCTGGCAGCCACAGAGCTAGAGCAAGCGGGAGGCTTTGTTGCCCTGGTGATGGAGGAAGCTGCCTGCCTAGGCCAGCTGTGACATCCGATCAAGGCAACAAAGTTTCAATTACAGAAGATAAATAAACCCCAGATACCTGCTTCCAGCCAACCTTGGTGGGAGCATGGATGGCTGGGGGCTGTAGCCAGCCTGCAAACAGCCATCAGCCCCTCACAAAGGCAGCCAGACACCCCAGAAACCCCCCCCCCCGAAGAAGGTTTGGCCAGTATGAAAACGGTCCTCAGGGGATGTCCACCTGCTGGCCTAGGCCCTTAGCCCCTAACCCAGGCTGGCCAGGCAGCAGGGACCCCCTACCCTGAAGGGGCAGTGGCAAGCCTGAAAACATCCCTTAGCCCCTCACCCAGGCTGGCCAGGAACTGCAGTGGGACCTCCACTCTGATCTAGGACACCCTTCAGGGTAAACCAACCGACCCCCACCCATGCACCAGGCCTCTATGCTATATAATAAAAGGGTAATATGCAAATTGACCCTAACAGCAGAACACTAAGAATGACTGATCACTATGATACACACTGACCACCAGGGGGCAGATGCTCAATGCAGGAGCTGCCCCTGGTGGTCACAGCACTCCCGCAGGGGGAGCACTACTCAGCCACAAGCCAGGCTGATGGCTGCCAGTACAGTGGTAGTGGTGGAAGCCTCTCCTCTCCTGCCTACTCAGCAGCACTAAGGATTTCCGAAGGCAGCTTAGGCCTGCTCCCCTCTGGCAAGTGGGCTCCCAGGCTGCCAGATGGATGTCTGACTGCCAGCTTCGGCCCAATTGCCCGGGACATGGGCCTAGGCCAGCAGGTGGACATCCCCTGAGGGGTCCTAGACTGTGAGAGGGCACAGGCTGGGCTGAGGGACCCTCCCAAATGCATAAATTTTTGTGCACTTGGGGAGGGGGGTCCCTCAGCCCAGTCTGTGCCCTCTCACAGTCTGGGATCCCTCAGGGGCTGTCCACCTGCTGGCATGCCTGGCCAGCCTGGGTGAGGGGCTGATGGCTGTTTGCAGGCTGGCCAAGCCCCCCAGTGTGGACTTTCACCCCATTGGGGTATGGCCAGCCTGGGTGAGGGTCTGAGGGCCATTTTCAAGCTGCCCACAATCTCTTCAGATTTTGGGTCCCTACTGAGGTGCCTGGACAGCCTGGGTGATGGGCTGAGGGGCATTTTCAAGCTTTCAGGCTACCCACAGCTCCCATTGACCCAACGTCCCAGCAAAGCTGGCTGGAAGCAGGTTTCTGGGTTTCATTTATCCTCTACAATTGAAACTGCTGCTTTAAGCCAAGGCCTAAGCAGGTAATGAGGCCTCCTGTTGGCTTCAGCTCTATGGCTACTATAACTGAAAGAATGTTGCCGTGAGCAGAGAGAGGCCCAGCCAGCCTAGGTAGACAGTTTCCGCCATTCGCTGGTGCAACGGAAGCCTGATGTTTTCTTCAGCTCCATGGCTTCTATAATTGGAACAATGTTGCCACTATGTTGCTGTGATCAGAGAGAGGCCCAGCTGGCCTAGGCAGACAGTTTACTCCTGGTGCAATGGAAGCCTTTTCCGTGACTGTCAGCCTCCATCTTGGTTGGGTTAATTTGCATACAGCCACTCTGATTGGCTGGTGGCCAAGGCTTAGGCATCCCGAAGAAACAGTCAATTTTAATATTACTCTTTTATTAGATTAGATACACACACACACACACACATATATTTACATACATGTATTTTTTAATGATTTCTGAGAGGAAGAGAGAGGGAGAGATAGAAACATCAATGATGAGAAAGAGTCATTGATTGGCTGCTTGCTGCATGTTCCCTTCTGGGGACTCAAACCCACAACCCAGGAATGTGCCTTTGACTGGAATCAGATCTGGGTCCCTTCAGTCTACAGGATGATGTCCTAACCACTGAGCCAAATTTACTAGGGCTTATTGGCCTATTTCAAAAAATCTCCTGGTATTCTTATTTTTTCCCATTGAACTTCAAAGGAGTAAAATATATGATCTTTTTCTCTCTGTGTCTCTGTATTCTTGCCTCCTCTTATATGAACTAGAGGCACAATGCACAAAAATTTGTGCACTCTGGAAGGTCCCTCAGTCTGGTCTGTGCCCTTTCACAGTCTGAGACCCCTCGGCGGATGGGGGATGTCCACTTCCTGGCTTAGGCATGTTCCCCGGGGTATTGGGCCTAAGCTGGCAGTCAGACATCCCTATGGCAGCCTGGGAGCCTTTGGGGGATGTCCACTTGCCAGCAGAGAGCAGGCCTAAGCTGCAGTCAGACATCCTTAGCACTGTTGAGGAGTCGGGAGAGGCTCCCACCACCACCACTGAACTGTCAGCCATCAGCCTGGCTTGTGGCTGAGCAGACCTCCCCCAGTGGGAGCACACTGACCACTAGGGGGAAGCTCCTGCATTGAGCATCTGCTCCCAGATGGTCATTGTGTGTCATAGTGACCAGTCATTCCCAGTTGTTCTGCTGTTAGGGTCAATTTGCATAATACTCTTTTATTATATGGGATGTCAGTCATTGGATGTAGGGTCCACTCTAAATCCATTGAGGTACCATCATGAAATTATTAAGTTCATTATATCTGTAAGGACCTTATTTCCAAATAAGGTTACATACATGGAGACTCAATGTTAGGAGGGGGCCTTCTCTTTTTAGGGTACACATGTCAGTCTACTATACAGTGTGTTTTTGTCCATTTAGACATACATTTTTTCCAAATAAAGGAGTTATGTTTATTCATATTTCAGTATCAAATATCCAGTGTTTACATGGGAATCAGTAAACACCTGTTAAAAATAATCTAAAGTATTTTATTCAAGGACATAGCAACTTTTTCTAAGTAACAGGTTATATTGTAATAATCAGGAATTTTTATTATTATGGATTTACTACTTAAATCTACTATCTTAAAATAACTTGTATGCTATCTTTTTTTTCTATCTTTCTTATCCTCAATATTTTGAAGTGCACATTAAAAAAATCCTTGTCAAAGTCAGATATGATCTTCAATATGAATGGAAATAACAAATCAAAATAATTACCTAAAATTTCTAATAATTATTTGCCTTTTATCCTAACAGTAATCATTAGTCCATTTAGCAAAGAACCTACCATCATGGTGTCTCTTTCATTTAACCTTCCTTTGTCCTCAAGCATATTGCTTGGTGTGCTCTGTTAATTTATTTCCTCTCTCTTATGAAAAGTTCTGTTTCTTTTCAGAAAAGATAATAATGAGTTTTTGGTAACATGCAGTTCCTGTTGTTAGGTAATTATTCTGTCTGGAAAAATATATTATAATAGATTTCTCACAAAAGAGCCAGTCCTCACAAGGCATTTTACTGTAGAAATCACCAGTCTCAGGAAAATGGGAGAATTTAAGGCAGAAATGAACATTCTCTATCTACCTAGTTCTTGGCTACAATTCAGAAATCTAGCCCATAAAATCAGTTAAGGAAAAATGGAAGAAAACTATATGATGAAAAGCTTTTAATCAATCACAAGTGAAACCAAAGTAGTGGTCAAATTAATAAATTACAGATTTAATTCTAATGCTGTAATTATATAATTTCATTATATCTTTTCATCTAAGAGGATTCCATTTATATGACGAGTTAGCTGACAATATGTATTATCAGCATAAAATAAAGCAAGTGTAATAACATCAGACTATTATTTTTCTATTTTGTAAAAAACTTGCTTCCAATTCAGTTAAATATCTACTAAATTCTAAAACTGTAAGTCCTTCCTAAAATGATGATCCTATATATTTCCTCTCATTTGTATACCCATTTACTTGATAAATTGTGGGAAAGTTATTTTTTCACAGAGAAATAAAAGTTAAAAAGCAGAGACAACATCAGCCAGCTCCTACCTGTTTTAAAATCTAGTATTATGAGTAGTAGGTTTCAATTTGTAATTTGATATGCATAAGAAATGTTTAGTAGTAAATCAATATTCCAAGTGGATATATTTTTAAAAATTATGTTAAAATAATTGCAGTCCTAGCAGGTATGGCTCAGTTGGTTGTGTATCCTCTCAGGTACTGATAAGTTGCCAGTTTCATTTTTGGTCAGGGAACATCCTGGGTTGTGGGCTTAATCCCCAGTGGAGAGCATACAGAAGGCAGCCAATGGATGTTTCATTGTCACATGGACGTTTGTCTCTCTCTTTTCCTCTTCCTTGCCCTTTCTGTAAAAACCAATTTTTAAAAAATCTTAAAATAATCATAACTCATAAGAAATTGCAAAAATAGCACAGTGAGTTTGTGTGAATATTTCATACAGGTTTTCTTAATGATAATCTAATCTAATAAAAGAGTAATATGCAAATTGACCCTCACTCCGTCATTCCCACAAGCCACACCCACACACCACGCCCACAAAACAATCAGGAGCATATATGCAAATTAACTCAACTAAGATGGCAGTGCCACAGAGCTGGAGTTGTCCAGGACAATGGAGGAGATCCGGGCCCTGCAGGCCCTGAGCTCTACTCAAGGCTACAAAGTTTCAATTATAGAAGTTAAACAAACCCTAGATACTCGCTGGGCTGGGACCTTGGGTTGCCAGGGGCAACCCAGGCTTTGAGTGGGGAACAAGGCAACAAAGTTTCAACTATAGAATTTGAATAAATCCCAGATAACTTTTTCCAGCCAGGCATCCCAGTAGGGAATCCAACTCTGAAGGGGCTGTGGGCAGCCTGAAATGGCCCTCTGCCCCTCACCCAGGCTGGCCAGGGACCCCAGTAGGGACCTGAACCCTGAAGGGGCTGTGGGCAGCCTGAAACAGCCCTCTGCCCCTCACCTAGGCTGGCCAGGCACGCCAGCAGGTGGACATCCCTCAAGGGGTTCCAGACAGCGAGAGGGCATAGGCCAGGGTGAGGGATCCCCTCCTCCCCGGGTGCACAAATTTTTGTGCACCAGGCCTCTAATATATTATACTAGGGGCCCGGTGCACAAAATTCATGCACGAGGTGGAGGGGTGGGGGTGGGGGACAGACGGTCCCTCAGCCAGACCTGCACCCTCTCCAATATGGAGTTCTTGGGGACTCTCACAATCCAGGACCTCTGGTTCTTAACCGCCCCCAGCTTCCACCTGCAAACCACCCCAGGGCCAGGGCACCCGCACCTGAGGCTCAAGCCTCAGGTGTGGGTGTCCAGCCATCGGGGCTTTGCAGGCCGCTGCCTCTGGGGCAGCCAACTGGTCCTGCTCCCAGCTTCTGCCTGCAAACCGCCCCAGGGCCCAGGCACTCACACCAGAGGCTCAAGCCTCTAGTATGAGTGCCCAGGCCATTGCGGCTTTGCAGAGGCGTCTGGCTGGTCCCGCCCCCAGCTTCTGCCTACAAACCACCCCAGAGCCTGTCCGGCCATCAGGGCTTTACAGGCCGCTGCCTCCGGACAGGCTTCTTCCCCGTAGGCTTGCTCTTGGGGAGGGGTGGGAGGCTTACAGGAAGAGCTTACCGGCTTGCTTGCTCCTGGATCCTGAGGCAGAGAGAGGTCTTTCGTCTGCCCTGCTGGACCCTGGGGCTGCAGCCTCTGCCATCTTGGCTGGGCTAATTTGCATACAACAGCTCTGAGTGCCTGGTGGGCATGGCTTACCCCCATCCCAAAGAAACAATTAATTTCAATATTATGCTTTTATTAGTTAAGATAAACATAATGCATAGCCAATACCAGGAGACTGACATTTGTATAATACTATTGAGTACACTACAGACTTTAATTTGATTTTACCAGTTTTTAAATGAAAATTCATTATTTCTTTTGGTGTAGAAATCTGTGGTGGAAAAACCCTAGATCACCTTTTTTGGATTCTTATTACCCAAGTTACTAAGAATATTACCAGTGGCATACAGGGAGCTTAGCCAATGAGCAGTCAGAAAAGGTGTTTTCTCTGTAGTTCACTCTAATCACCGGCTCCACTCCTGCCCCTCCAATCCCAACTCGACCCCTGCCCAGGCCTGTAAGCTGTGGCTAAGGCTTCAAGTTTGGGCAGGGGATCCCCAGATCCCTGCTTTGCCAGCCCCACCAGTGCCCAGACCCCAGCGATCGCAGGCTCTGACCCTTCCACTCTGATCACCGGCTCTGCCCCTGCCCAGGCCCCAAGATCACCGGCTCCACCCCTGTCCATTGCAGCCTCAGGCCAAGGCTGAAGGCCTGGGAAGGGGATCCCCAGATCCCTCCTTTGTCGACTCCACCAATGCCCAGACCCCTGTGATCACAGGCTGTGCTCCTGTCCTTCCGATCACTGGCTCTGCAGAGCCCAGGCCTCTGCGATCTCTGGCTTTGCCCCTGCCCAGGCCTGAGGCCTCTGGCCCAGGCCTTAGACTTGGGTAGGGCACCGACATATCCCTCTGATTACCGGCTCTTCCCCTGCCCCTTCCAATCACTGGCTCTACCCTTGCCCATGCCTGAGGTCTCTGGCAAAGGCCTCTGGCCTGGGCAGGGGACCCCAAGCTCCCTCTGATTGCATGTTCCACCCTTTGGGCCCCACACCTTCTCACTACCTGTCTGACCACTTCAGTGTTGGGGCTTAGCCAGACTGGGTGCTGCCATCTTGTAGTTATGGGGGAAGCCATCTTTGTGACAGAGTGATGCCTAATTTGCATATTACTCTTTTATTTGATAGGATAGAATCATATGGTATATAATCTTATGAGAATGTTCTTTTTTCACTCAGTGAAATGTCCTTGAGATCCAATCAAGTTGTACATATCAAAAGTTTGTTTCTTTTTATTTTTGATTCTATTCCATTTTATGGATATACCACAGCCCAGTTCAGCATTTACCCACTGAAGCCCATTTGGCTTGTTTCAAATTTTTTAGATATTACAAATAAAAATTCAAAGAACATTTCATGTTCAGATTATGTGTGGACATTAATTTTAATTTTTCTAAGATAAATATGCAGAAGCGTGATTGTTGAATTGTATGTTTAGCTTTGTAAGAAAATAGCAAATATTTTTCCTATTAAATTATGTTTAGCTTTTTAAGAAACTGCCAAATAACTTTGCCAGTAGTGTATGAGAGTCACATCATCACCAGCAGTTGATACTATGTGTACAAAATTTTTAAAAACACAGTAAGGAAATAGAGATAACTTAGAAAAACTGAAGAACATTGTTAGGGTTTTGAAATGTTTTGAAAAAGTATTTTTTTCTTTAATGAACAGCATGCTTTCAAGGGAACTTAGCATATTGGCTAATAATCTGTAGCAATATTTTTGATATATGCGTGTGGCATTTGCCCTTTAATTACTGACTTTTTCAGCTAACTGGTTTTTGGTATTAAAAACATTTATACTAATTTTTCTCTAAAATAAAAGGCAATTTTCTTCTGAGAAATTATTTTAAAACACTGCACCATATACCTAATTATAACATAAATCCTCACTGTTTAATTTATGCAGTGTCACCCAACAGAAAAAATGTTTTTGAAGACCGAGTGAGCAATATAACAAGCTATATTTAAAGGCAACATCATCAAACACATTTTAACTTCAGTTAGGATTTTTTAGCAAGAACTCCCAACTAAATTATGCTTTACCTAAAGACTGGAAATTTTGTGAGGCACTGTTATATTTAAAGAAGGACAATTGGGGAAAAAATGCCAAAATGGTTACTGAAGTAAAGATATAAAATGTAGTTGATTACATCATGCTGTATTTACAGAAAGAAGACATTTTAAGAGTAATCAATAGATTCAGAGAAATGGATTAAATAATGGCAATATTTTCTCATTTTATATACAATCATTTAATTTTATAAATTAAAAATAAGCCTATAAAAGTGATAAAACAACACATAATTCCATTGTTGATAATTAATGGGGATTGTTTGAATTTCTTTTACAGTTGATGTTTTCTTCTCTAAGATCATTTAATTTTAGACACAGGAATACTTAAAATTTAGATCTCAGAGAGCTGTATTAAACCAAGAATAGAAACATTGCTTATGAGGATTGAAGACTTCTATTATATTAAAACTAGAGGTCCAGTGCACGAAATTTGTGCACTGGCTTGGTAGGGTCCCTCAGCCTGGCCTACCCCTTCTGGCAGTCTGGGAGCCCTCACTCCATGCCACCCACCTGCTTGCTCTTCCTTACTGCTTGGTTTGCTGCTCCTTGGCACTGCCACAGAGGCTGGAGAGGCTCCTACCACCACTGCTGCATTTGCCAGCCATGAACCCAGCTTCTGGATTAGCAACACTCACCTTATGGGAGTGCACTGACCAGTGGGCAACTCCTGCATTGAGCATCTGCCCCCTGCTGGTCAGTCGTCCTTGTCCTTTTGCTGTAATGATTGCTTAGGCTTTTATTATCTAGACTAGAGGCCCAGTACATGAAATTTGCACATAGGAGGGGGACTCTCAGCCTGGCCTGCACCTTCTCTAATCTGGGACCCCTTGGGGACCCCTTGCCTCTCACAATATGGGACTTCTGGCTCCTAATTGCTTGCCTGCCTGCCTGCCTGATCACCCCTAACCCCTCTACTTGCCTGCCTTATCGTCCTTAACCACCTCTGCCTGCCTGATCGCCTCTAACTACTCCCCTGCTGACCTTATCACCCCTAACTGTCTCTGCCTTGCCCCAAACCTGGGTTTCATGATTTCCTCCTCTGGCTGGTTGCAGTCACCTGGGACCCAGGTTTCCCTCCCTATGGCCAGCCACAAGCACTAAGGACCTGGGCTGGCTTTGCCCGGGCAGGCCGCAGCCACAGGGGACCTTAAGTTTGCAGCTTTGCCCAGGTTACAGCCACATGATCTGGTGCCCAGCACCGCAGAGCAGGCAGCTTGTCCCTCTCCTGGCCTGCAGCCCCAGCCACTGGAACTGGGACCACAAGGGCATGAGGCTTGTACCTCTCCTGGGTCTCAGCCTGGCTGGTCCTCATTCCTTTCTCATGAACTCATTTGTGCCTGGCTGGACCTCATTCCTCTCTCCCCAGTGTTGAGTATCTGAGCCATTAAGGTGTGATGGTGTGAGGGCATGATGACCATTTGCATATCGGCTCTTTATTATATAGGACTAGGGGCCCGGTGCACAAAAATTTGTGCACCCGGGAGATCCCTCAGCTCAGCCTGTGCTCTCTCACAGTCTGGTACCCCTCTGGGGATGTTCACTTGCTGGCATGCCTGGTCAGCCTGGGTGAGAGGCTGATGGCTGTTTACAGGCTGGCCAAGCCCCCCAGTGTGAACCCTCACCCCAATGGGTTTGAGTCCCTACTGGGGTACCTGGCCAGCCTGGGTTCAGGGCTAATGGCTGTTTGCAGGCTGACCACAGTCTCTTCAGGGTTCAGGTCCCTACTGGGGTGCCTAGCCAGCCTGGGTAATGGGCTGAGGGGTGTTTTCAGGCTGCCCACAGCCCTTTCAGGTTTTGAGTCTCTACTGGGGTGCCTGGGCAGCCTGGATGAGGAGCTGAGGGGCATTTTCAGGCTGCCACAGTCCCTTCAGGTTTTGAGTCCCTACTGGGGTACCTGGCCAGCCTGAGTGAGGGGCTGATGGCGGTTTGCAGGCTGGCCAAGCCCCCCAGTGGGATTTCTCACCCCATTGGGCCATCATCAGTGATGGGCTGAGGGCCATTTTCAGGCTTTCAGGCTGTCCACAGCTCCCATTGGCCCAACGTCCCAACAAGGCTGGCTGGAGGCAGGTTTCTGGGGTTTATTTATCTTCTATAATTGATACACTCTTCCTTTAAGCCAAGGCCTAGGCAGGTAACGAAGCCTGCTGTTTGCTTCAGCTCCTGGCTTCTATAATTGAAAGAATGCTGCCTTAGTAGACTCTAGGCAGGCAGTTTCCTCCACTGCTGGTGCAATGGAAGCCTGCTGTTTGCTTCACTTCTGAGGCTTCTATAATTGCAGCAATGTTGCCTTGAGCAGAGAGAGGCCCAGCCGGCCTAGGCAGACAGCTTACTCCTGCTGCAACAGAAGCCTGCTGTTTACTCCAGCTCTGTGACTGCTGGCCTCCATCTTGGCTGGGTTACTTTGCATACAGCCACTCTAATTGGCTGGTGGGCATGGCTTAGGCATCCCATAGAAACGGTCAATTTCAATATTACTCTTTTATTAGATTAGACAATTGGTCAACCCAAGATAAGGAAGTGGTACAAGGAAATGTGATCAGCACATCACCTGGGCAAATCAGTTTCCTGTGCCTCAGTTTAGTCATCCTAAATAACAGGAGAATAGCAATGCATTCCCTTTAGTTTGTTGTGAGGATTTTATATGTTAGCATGCATAAAGCACTTAAAAAAAATGGCTGGATGAAGAAGTGCTACATAAAAATGAATGGCTATAATCATCATTTCAAATCATATTAATGCAGCAGATTTATCCACTAGAATGTTTTATGGCCCTGGCCTATCTTCCATGCCATTTCTATTAGGGGCATCATAGCATTGTTGCCATCAATTACATTAAAGTATCACCACAGAAAATGAGCTGGGAGCAGCCCTTTAATATAATTTTTACTGGAAATATAGATCAGAACATTATGTAAAGCATATGATTGCCTAACCACTATGCTGCACACCTAAAAACAATACAAAATAAAATTGAAAGGGGAAAAAAATAAGAATCACTGTAGCTGTGAGGACAGAAAATAGCTAAGGCCTCTTTCAAATGCTAGAATGAGGCAAAGGAACTGGAGGAGTCCCAGCTAGAAAGCGAGATAAAAATATTTAGTTATTTTTATTGTTGTCTGTCCCTGTCCCGGTGATCAGAACTCTTGGGGTGGTGTAAAGGGATGCCTAGCATGGAAGGCTGGCATCAGATCTGCACTATAGTCAGCTCCTCAGGAGTGTCCTGGCTTAGTGTGCAAACACTCACTCCCACTCTTCACAGCAGCCACTTCTGCTGCTGGGGACTCTAAATCGGTGCTAAGGAAGCACTCCCACCTCCACCCAGGGATCTTCCTCATGCTGCAGGGCTTCCTCCCCTCCCTTTTATCTGTGAATATTCTCTCACACCTCCTGGTTTCCAGAAACCCAGTAAATGCCTCTGATTGCCAGTGAGTCTGTCATTCCCACACCTGTTCAAAGCAATGGCGTTCCCCTCAAGGTTGCACATTAGGACACAGTAGGCATTTCATTGTAAACTAGTGTGACCATACATGGGCACCTTTTTCTCTCTTTAACCAGAAGCCTGCAAATATTCTCTTCCCTGATATTCATTATATTTAAATCCTATAAGACTATTTTTACCAGTATTCAAAAAACATTTACTAACTTCCTATATGATACACACAACAACTAAATCATTAAATTCAATGTGATAACACACTGAATTATAGAGGCTGAGATTATAGAGGTTGAGAGGTTGAGAAAATAATGTTCAAGGTTGATTTCTGGGAAAGAGAAGATGCTTAAACTGGATTTAGCAGGCAGAGGGGGTAATGATGAGGTAAAATGGGGGGAGAAGGGGCAATATGTGCAGAGCTAGTGAGGTGCAAAATATTGCACAGTGTTATGGAAATAGTAATAACATACCAAAGGATTAAGATCTGTCTTTAGTATTTGGCAAGAATCTGCTGCTCAATGTGGCTTTTGGGCTTCGGACCAAGAAACTGTCAAATAGCCACATCAAAGTCATTTCTGTCATACCTGAACTCATGCGTCATTAATAATGTTGTGATTGCATATCTAAGATCATGATCATCAGCCCCAAAACATCAGCAATACAATCAAAACAACACACTTGG
>PVJC01023022.1:0-26731 GCA_004026665.1 Murina feae
GGCCAGCCTGCAGGTCAGGAAGCCCGGCCAGGACTCCTCAGGTGGCCCCAAGGCGGTCCCAGTCCTCGCTGACCTCCGCGTCCCCTCTATAGAACGGGGCTGGAGGCCGGGTCAGGCCTGTTGTTTTCCATCCAAGCTCCTGGAATTGCCGACAGGGAAAGGAGCAGGATTCTGGCTCAGAATCCCCTTCCCAGCCCTTCCTCCCACTAGGGGCCTCTCCTTTATCTGCTTCTCTGCTGAGGGTCCATGAAAAACTTCCTTTGGGTCAGGGATCCCATGGTACGAAGAGTTAGAACCTAGGGGACACCCTGCCTCTGAGACCATGGGATCCCAAGGGAGGGTCCTGATCTGTGTCTGAGCCCCAGTGCTGTGGTCTAAGCAGTGGGGGCAACCCCAAATAATTTATGCAAAAATTTGCTTTAAGAACCAAAAATGCTTTAGGTTCTATCGTACAAAAGAAGACTTTGAACACTCAGACCCATTACCAAGGGTACTGGGTCCTGCTGAACCAGACTACAAACCGGTATACTGTTTCCACCTACGGACCCAGGGCAGGCTAATGGTGCCTGGGTGTCAGGTACTGCCAGCCGTGGGCTCCCTAGAGTCCCGAGTCCTTGTCACTAGAGAGAGTAACTTTGTTTTGCAGCTTTGGTCATTATGCTAAGGAGGCTGGTCCCGACTATGGGCTAAGTCCTTCATTTGAGGTGGGAAGATAAGGGGGCCCTGCCTTCTGGTGAACAATTCTAAGGTCCCCTTCACTGGACACCCGCAGCCTCTCCCCCTACCCTCCTCAAGAGGCCAAGCACTGGAACAGCCCCTCCTGCGACTTTGCTTCTTTCAGGAGGTCCCGTAGGTTTAAACTGGATGCTACTTGGAAAAACTGTGGGGTTTGCTGCCTGGGGCTTCTGTGAGATCAGGAGACAATGGGAGGACCAGACTCTGGCCCCCGAAACCCTGCACCCTCCCATCCACCAGGTGCTCGAGGGCCTCGGCCTGTCCTTCCTGCAGGATGTCCTCGGGCCTACACTTGTGCGGGGCCTCCTGGAGCTGTTCACCCAGAGCTGTCCACTCCAGGGGCCCCCTCTGGCTTGGCTGGAGCTGGAGCAGGAAGGGGTGAGACCACAATGAATACTGCAATCTCCTGCTTAAGTCTCACTCCAGGTGTCTGGGCTGTCCCAGGGGGCTGTTCTCCTTCAATGGCAGGGAATGTCGTGGTTACCACGGAAACCAAGGCCCTCGGAATAGGAGCAGCATTCCTGCCCGTCCCTCCAGCTCACACATTGAACCGGGTGGGGTGTCGGGACACTGCTTGGTGCTGGAGCAGCCGTCAGCTGTCCACCAGAGGGCGCAGGCTATTGTTCCATCAGAGGGAAAGCCTGTGGCCCGAGGTCAGCCACCTCCTGCAGCCCTGCCAGGCTCTGAGCCCAGGATCCTCAGAAGATCTTGAAGCCCTTCAATAGGGTCAGGGTGGGTGCTTTGCGCTTGCTCTGGGCCCGGGATGACTTCACAGTGACCAGCTTGGCCTGGGCCACGGTGGGCATCTCCTTCAGGCTGACGGTGGAAAGGGTGTTGAGGGTGCAGCTGGCCAGCCCATGGCGGGCAGTGAGCGGGGCCTGGTGGGGCAGGGCCCTCTCCTCGGAGATGAAGAGGGGCCGGGCCGGGGAGTTCTTCTCCAGCTCCCGCCGCGCCTCCCGAACTGCCTCGTGGAAGACGTGCTGCACGTGCTCAAAGTCCAGGCAGGCCGAGACCTCGAAAAACAGGCACCCAAACCTTCCCGCCAAGGCCGCACCCTCTGCCTCGGTGACCTGCCTGGTGGGGAAGGAGGGCGAGGTGAGGTCAGGAGCATACGTCCAAGTCAGGCAGGACTGGGCCTACACCAGGCCCCCACTTCCTAGCTCGGTGACTAGGTCATCCATGAGCAGGGAGGGACCAGTGGAAGCTGGTAGAAGGTGCCATGCCTTGCAGGTGGCCTGACCACAGAGGATGAATGTCGGTACGAATGCCAATGAGATTACTAGTACTTATCAAGTGGAGGCATCATACTCTCAAATGCTTCAGGGCAGACAGACAACTTAAATGTGTGTAGAGAGTAGAGGAAAGCCACAGGGAGCGGTGAGGCCTGTGGTCAGCTAGAAAGAGCATGCCCTGCCCCAAAGCACTCCAATTCCAGGTCTCCTACAATACATGAGCAACATATGGCTGCAGTATTCGATGGTAATCTGCTCTCTGGTCTAGTCGGTGACCTTTGACCCAAGTCCAACCCTTGCTAAGAGAACTGCCCTCAGCACAGCCGGCTGTGGGAGTGAGCCTGGGGGCTGCGCTTGGGTCAGGTGAGAGCTGGTTGGACCAGGGCACACGCCTCACCCAGTAAACCGGAGTCTCCTTCCCTAGAATTGGAATTGGGCACAGAGTGACCACCAGCTGCACCGAGTGGGAACAGACGGTCATACAGACTCAGGGTGAGGCCAGCAGAGACAACAGAGCCCCAGGAGGAAAGAAGGCGTGGCCTCTCTTCTGACTTCCAGGGTCCAGCCCCTGTGCTGTCCGGATGCCCCACCCTTCCTGTCCATGGCTGCCGCGAAGCCTACACCCTTACAACATACCCCTTTTACCTAAACCTGCGCTGTGCTGCCAGCCTCTACCTCCCGAACTCCTCGAGATCACTATTCTTAGCAGCCAAATAATCCCTGAAGATGAGACCCAGGCTTCACAGATGAGGAACGTGAGCTCTGGAGTCGTCGTCGTGCGCCAGCCGCCGCGCTCACCTGTACTGGGCCATGTCCAGCTTGTTGCCCAGCAGCAGAGCCGGGTGGCTGCGCTGCGTCTCCTTCGCGTGCAGAGCAAGCAGCTCCAGGTAGCTGCTGCCGCCCTCGAAGCTCTGGCGGCTGTCAACGCTGTACACCACCAGGAAGGCGTGGGCCCAGTTCAGATAGCGCTCACAGTTCCTGGGGGTGTCCTGGGGCAGAGGAGGGAAGCCCCGGTCAGGGACAGAGGAGGGCAGGGCGAAGGCCTTCACCTGGGCTACCCCATGCGCCCCCCCACTCTCCGGGTCTTTGTATATTGTTTCCCAGCAGAGCCCTTGTCAAAGGGGCACTTGAGTGCGGACTTGGCTCCGTGTGAAAGGAGACATTGTCTCGTGAGCCTCCCTCCCACCACCCTGCCGGAGACTTTGGAGACCTTGGCCTCTGGGGCGCAGAGCCAGCCCTCTGGCAGGGCCCCTACAGAGACCTGGCTGTCCCTGGGCACTGCTGGTTTTGGGTCAGGTTCATGGTGCTCTTTTGGCTTCCGAGAATGAGTGGCATCTGGCCTTGGCAGGAGGTGATGAGAACACAGGGAGATGTATGTATTGGGGGGAACTTGGGCCGAGGGAGCCTCTGTGTAAACACGTGTGTGCACCTATCTCCACGTGTGCACCAGCGTCAGGCCCCAGAGCACAGGATCTTGGAGCTGATGCCCTCGGTCATCAAGTCTCCCCGGGCCCCACCCCTTTCCTTCTCATTTGGCAAACGAAGAGACTGAGGCCAAGAGAGGGTCACACAGCAAGCTGGAGCTGGAAGGGGATGTTCCCCTCTGAGGCCCCCACTGTGGGGCCAGGACTTCTCAGGAGGCTGTGCGCTCAGCTGCGATGGGGGTAAGGTTACCAGGTCTGCGGTGTCCATGACCCTCAGGTGCACAGGCTGCTGGTCCACGGTCTCCTCAGAGCTGTAGGTGTCTTCTGCAACACAAAAAGTCGGCTGGGGTTAAGGGCGGAGCAGGCCACCACACTGATAATGGGCGGGGTCTGAGTCCCAGCTTCCCTCTGGGCAGCCCTGGGGGCCTGGTCCAGGGCTGACTCAGCCGGGAGCACTGCCAAGGCCTTCGTTCTCCCCACATGGAGGGCCTGAGCAGAACCCCCAACCCAGGAGAGACTGATGCACCTGTCAGGGCTCAGAGTATCAGAGGCCACTCACAGAACAGGCCTCGGGGGACGGATTGTGTTCTGGGTGCACCAACCATGCTGGCCGGAGGGAGTGCGTGGCAGCAGAGGCCTCAGGAGCTGCGCTGCCAGCCTCTACCTCCCGAACTCCAAGCTTCTCCACCCTCTTCCCCTTTAACCACAGAGGCTGGCCCACAGGAAGCCCCCAAGGACAGTCCTCCTGTCCCCAGGTGGAGAATCCTGATTAGAAGTCCCAAGAAATTTTTTTTTTTTTGCTTTTTTTAAAATGTATTTATTTATTCACTAGTATTTATTTATTTATTTAGAGAGAGGGACAGAAGCATCAATGAGAGAGAAACGTCTATTGATTGGCTACACGCCCCCTACTGGGGACCAAGCCTGTAACCCGCGCATGTGCCCTGACCAAGAATTGAACCATAACCTCCTGGTTCACAGGTCACATTCAACCACTGAGCCATACCAGCTGGGCCCAAGAAAATTTTACAAGTAATTCTTGTTGAAATTATAGAGGAATCTGGTATTAGAAAGTTTTAGGTTGGAGATATGGAATCAAACCCCACTTCGGCTACTCTTTAGCTGTGTGACTTGGTCAAGTTATTTCAGCTCTTTGAAAAGAACTGTTTCTTCATTTTATTTTATGTATTACTAGGGGTCCAATGCACAAAAATTTGTGCACTCAGGGGGGACCTCAGCCCGGCCTGTGCCCTCTCGCAGTCTAGGACTCCTTGGGTGATATCCACCTGCTGGTGTGCCTGGCCAGCCTGGGTGAGAAGCTGATGGCTGTTTGCAGGCTGGCCAAGCACCCCGGTGGGAACCCTCACCCCATGGAGGTGTGGCCAGCCTGGGTGAGGGGCTGAGGGCTGTTTTCAGGCTGCTCACAGCTCCCGTTGACCCAACGTGCCAGCAAAGCTGGCTCGAATCAGGTTTCTGGGGTTTATTTATTTTATATAATTGAAACTTTGTTGCCTTGAGTGGAGGCCTAGTTAGGCAACAAAGGCTCCTGTTTGCTTCAGCTCCGTGGCTTCTATAATTGAAACATTGTTGCCTTGAGCAGAGGCCCAGCCAGCCTAGGCAGGCAGTTTCAACTCCATTACTGGTGCAACTGAAGCCTCCTGTTTGCTCTAGCTCCGTGGCTGGTGGCCACCATCTTGGCTGGGTTAATTTGCATACAACCACTCTGATTGGCTGGTGGGTGTGGCTTGGCTGGTAGACGTGGCTTAGGTGTCTTGGAGTGAGGGTTCATTTGCATATTACTCTTTTATTAGATTAGATTACTATTTTGTTAATTCTCGCTCAAGGATATTTTCCCACTGATTTTCCAAAGAGAGGGAAAGACAGAGAGAAACACTGATGTGAGAGAAATACATCATTTGGTTGCCTCCTGCAGGAACCTGCCCACACCTGGGCCAGGGAAGAGCCTGTAACCGAGGTACATGCCCTTGACGGGAATCAAACTCAGGACCCTTCAGTCTGCAGGCCTTCTGTCCACAGAGCCAAATTGTCTAGGGCTGTTTCCTCATTTTAAATGTTTCCTCATTTTAAAATGGGGATAAGATTGATAACACTGGCTATTTTCAAGCTTTTCCTTTGTGCCAGGCACTGTGCTAAATGCTTGTCCCTGCACTATCTCACAGGACTATGTGAGGACTGGATGGGCCGCTGGTTAGGGCCCTGGCCCTCCACAAATAACTGGTAAAGGACAGTGGTGCTCCAGAGTTTACAGGGTAGGTTCACTTTTTTTTACTTTAAAAAAATGTTTTTATTGATTTCAGAGAGAGGAAGGGAGGGACAGAGAGAAATATTAATGAATAGAGAGAATCATTGATTGGCTGCCTCCTGCATGCCCCCTACTGGTGACCGAGCCCAAAACCCAGGCATGTGCCCCGACGGGGACTCGAACCATGGCCTCTGGTTCATGGGTTGACGCTCAACCACTGAATCACACCAGCAGGGCTTACTTTTTATTTTGAAATAATTCTAGACTCATGTAGAAGTTACACAACAGCACAGAGTTCCTGTGCACCATCCACCCAGCTGGGCCACGTGAAGTTTCTGTGTAAACACGTTTGTGTCCCTGTCTCCACGTGTGCACAAGCATCAAGCTGCATCCTCCCATTGTTAACACCTTCCATAACTATAGTCCAATGACTCAAACCAGGAAATTGACATTGGTAGCACACTATAAACTAAACTACCAATCTTATTTGCATTTCATAAGTTTCTAATTTTTCAGTTCTCATCACCTTAAACCTGAGAAAGCAGCAAGTGTCCGAGCATGCAAAGAGGACCTCGCTGCCATATTAGCCATCACTCTCCCTACCCCCAACCTTACCCCATGTCACTGGCCCACGAGTGTGTGTGTACCTGGTCCTTATATTTCCCTTGTGTCCCCCCAGTGCCCCAAGTGACCTCAAAGAAGACCCCTCTGGGCATAACTGGAGCCCTCTCTGTCTTTCTGGCAGGAGCCGCTGTGAGAAGAGAAACCCCTTAACCCTGGCCGAGTCAAATACTTCTCTCTGAGGGCCACTGGCAGCCAAGCCAGGCCTGGACACAGGCCAGGTCCTCTAGCAGCCAGCAGGAATCACAGACAGCTCCCGGCCCCAGCCTGCTTTGGAGAGTTGGATAAATGCCGCTCTTATTCAAAGACAAAAAAACAACAACACAAAAAAAAACCCAAAAAACACACACCAAACCACATCTAATGGAAAATATGCCCCAAATGTTTAACTATATTTGGTGCAACAAGAGCTGCCCCTAGATGCCTACATCTCGTTCAGATTTTCCGGTCCAAGTTGTCCAATGCACCCCTTTTAGGTACTTCACAACTCCTGTTCCCCCTCCTGCCCAGTCCGAGGAAAACTATTAGCCCACCCCTGGGCCTGGTCTCCTTAGTCCCTTATAGCACAACGGCCTTCCGAGGTCGCTGTTAGCTCCACCACAGAGAGATGACAGGGAGGTGAGGCCCAGAGAAGGAAGGACACGTCCATAGCCCACAACCCCTATCTATGAAGGAACCTGCACTCATGTCTTCTCGGCTGGGCTGCCTCCCCACTGGCACCCCCTCACTCCCTTTGCTCAGCTGTCAACCTCCAGCTCTATCTGGGCAGAGTACAGGGGAAGAGCAGAAGCTCCCAGCCCAGCTGAGGGTGTGGAACATGCATGGCGAGCTGGAAGAAGCTCAGAGGTCATCTTACCCACTTTCTTCCACTCTGGGGGGTGGGGCTCCTTTCCAAGTCACAGTGATGTCCTTTCCTCCCATCACCTAGTTTCTGTCCCAAGGGCAGTCTCGCATCTTTAAATACACGGACCTCATACCTTCTGGTTCTAAATAACTTTCTGTGGACTTTAATGCTGAGAGAAGAATCTTTTCCCAAAGCATTTTTCTCTCATTTACAGTAATCATCTTCTTAAAGGCACCGAAGGAGGTCAGGTGAGTGTGATAGGATGATGCCTCAGAAATGGAGACTCGGTGCTTGCTGGAGCAGAACGAGAGCAAGACAGAAGCCATCACTCTGCCCTGGGCAAGCCAGATGAGAGGGCTCCAGCCCTCTGCCAGAGAAGATTCTCCCGGAGACCCCGCCCCCTCCTGTGGCGCTCAGCTCAGGCAAAGCCCTTTCACAGGTACTGAATCTCTCAGCTCCTATCGGCTCTACCAGTCACAATGCCTAACAAGGCGCAGCTTTTACACAGACAGAACAGTCTATTAGTCACATCTTTCCAGATGGGGAAACCAAGGCTCAGAGAACCCAGGGCTATGTAGACCTCTGCCTCCAGGCCCTCTATAGCACAAGGCTGCCCTTAGCGGGAAGCAACTGGTTTGGTGTCTCATCTTCCTTTGAACCTGAGGTTCTCCATGATCTTGGGCAAATCACTGCCTCAGTTTCATTATCTGTAAAATGGGGTTAATAATAGACACTGATCTTTAAAGGACAATCCTAAAAGCAAAATTCATTTTCATGTTTATAAGCACCTGAGTTGTACCCAGTACTGTGCCCCATGCTGGACATGGGGACAAATACAGGTTCCCACCCTCAGAGACTCCACTGGAGCTCAAGCTCTTGGAAGACCTTTGAAAAGGGGAAAGAGTGGTTCTCCATCTCCTTACGGCTAACTCTGCCCTTGGATGCACAGACCTTTCTCCATAGAAGGAAAGGCTGTAGGGTCTCAGGGTCCCACTGTTACTGGAACTAGCCATGGGATCGTGGCTGAAATGTTTAGACAGTGAAACAGAACCTCCAGGTGTGGCACTGGCCTCCTGGAATGGCTGAGGGGAGAGCATCTGGTCATCTCTCCAGCTCACAGGCGCTCAGGGTCAAATGACTAAGTATTCCGGGGCTGCTGCCCCCCACACAGTCTGACCATGTATTCCACTACCAGGTCAGAACTCCAAATTACTCAACCAGGAAGCTCACAACACCACTATAATAGGCTCCTCGGAGGGACCCTGCACAAAGGTATAAACTGGAGGCCAGGAAAAATACAGGATGCTCAGGTAAATCTGAATGTCAGGTATGTAGCAAATAACTTAGCATATGCGTGCGGCCTCGAGCTAGGCAGACTGTCTTTTGAGGCACCATCCTTGAGAATCCCTGTTGTCCCTTCACAGACACTTCCACTTCCTTTCCTTCCCGCCTTCTTCCCTCGCCTCCCCTCTCCAGTCCCCCCACTCCATCTGATTTCATGTCCTAGTTTCTCCACTTCCCTGACCAGCACAAAGTCGCATCCTGTGTTCCACTCCCATCGGTTGACCTCTGCTAATCAAAGGGCTCTCCTCAGATCTGCTGTGTGACCTTGGCCCAGAAGCCTAGCTCCTTGGGCTATTTCCTCCATGTAGCATGGAGGTCAAGCCAAGCTTTGAGAAGCAAACCCCTAAGGGGCTGCTGCCCAGTCACTGGCCTGGCACTCCTGACTTAATCAGGGGAGCCCTTCCGATTTCTCTGTTCAACAGCCTGGGATTCTGTTTAAGATCTCTTAACCCAAGTGGTTCCTTACCCAAGTTCGCATCATATTCACTGATAAACCTCCTGGTCAGAAGTCTGTTACTCAAGGAAATCATTCTAAAAACTATTGGCCTAAATAGCCCTGAGGTCCTTTCTCACTCTGACACTGGGATTCAACATTCCAGCCTGAGCTGGGGGGCACCAATGGACTAAGCAGTTCTTTCCTTTAGGTGTCACAGGGCATCCCTTCAAATGCCTGCTGCAGGAAGTGCTGTATTGTGCAGCTTTTCAACCTGTGCTCTAAAGCCCTGGGTTTCCTCAGGGGTCCTGGGGGTACCACACATGCTTTATTCAGTTATTATGAACTAGGGACCCAGTGCACAAAAATTTGTGTACTTGGGGGGGGGGGGCCCTCAGCCCGGCCTGTGCCCTCTCACAGTCTGGGACTCCTCGGGGGATGTCCACCTGCTGGCGTGCCTGAGTGAGGGGCTGAGGGCCGTTTTTAGGCTGCCCATAGCTCCCACTGACCCAAGGTCCCAGCGAGGCTGGCTGGAATCAGGTTTCTGGGGTTTATTTATCTTCTATAATTGAAACATTGTTACCTTGAGCAGAGGCCCAGTTGGCCTAGGCAGGCAGTTGCAACGGAAGCCTCCTGTTTACTCTAGCTCCGTGGCTGCCGGCCTCCATCTTGGCTGGGTTAATTTGCATACAGCTGCTCTGATTGGCTGGGAGGTGTGGCTTGGCTGGTGGGTGTGGCCTGGGTGTCTTGGAGTGACTGTCAATTTGCATATTACTCTTTTATTATATTAGTTGGGAAAAATATCCAAGACTGCAACCTTCATTTTCAAAAGGCAAAGAAATCCAGACAACTCATTTTTCTTAGTGCACAGTTTACAATAATAAATGTTATAAATAGGTTACATTTATACTAATAAAATTCTGCTCTTATTTGTTTTAGATATTGGGGTTCCATGTAAGAGGTCATTTGAAGTAAAGCTCCTGCTGCTAAAAGTAATTTTTAGAAACACTGATCTGATAAATTTGAGGAAATCTCAGCCATCTTAGATAGGAAGCCATTAGAGGAGGAAGGAGAAGGAAGTCAATACGCATTGAATGTCTGCTGTGGGTCAAGTACTAGACTAGCTCTTTCATGTGTTACCTCTTTCATTGTCACAGTAATTCTCTGAAATAAGTGTTTTTATGCCCATTTTACAAATAAGGAAACAGGAGCTCAGAGAGGTTAGGTGATTGCCTTAACGTTGCATAGCCAATATGTGACAGAGTCTGGATTCAAACTCAGTTCTGACACCAGAGCATCCCTTTTTCCAATATACCATGAGATGTCAATAAAACAAGACTAGTTATTTGTATGTATGGTTCAAAAGCTGGTTCAGAAGCCAATTCCACTGGAAAATTTCTCAAATGTCTTGTCCAGCTTTTGTGGAAAAGTGCATTGAGTGACCATCTTGAAGAACAACACTAAATGGACGTGGATATTCTGCTATGTTTTTTTTTTTTTAAGTCTCATCATAACTCATTTTTTTAGGGCAAATCACACAGTTCTCTGAATTTGGCCAACTCCCAAGTTGTCTGGGGTGGACTGTGGAGGGTGTATTTCTAGCACTTAAAATATTTCTTGGCGGGGGCTGATCATTCTGGTGGCTCCTCCCCTTTGCCTCCAGATCTCTGGTCCTGGTCACACCTGGACCCACCACAAGGCAGGTGTCATGGGAGAGGGTAGACCCAAGTGGGGCACAGCAGGAGGAATAGGAAGGAGTTCCTTACCCAAGTTGGGGTCATATTCACTGATAAACCTTCTGGTCAGAAACTTCACGGTCAGGGCTGCAAGAAGCAGAAAGAAATTGGCTCACAATCAATGATTCTCTCTCATCATTGATGTTTCTCTCTCTCCCTCTCTGAAGTCAATAAAAAAATATTTTTAAAAAAGGAAGGAAGGAAGGGAGGGAAGGAGGGAGGGAAGAAGGGAGGAAGGAAGGAGGAATTAAGGAAGGAAGGAAGGAAGGAAGGAAGGAAGGAAGGAAGGAAGGAAGGAAGGAAGGAAAGAAGGAAGGAAAAAGGAAGAAAGGAAGGAAGGGAGAGAGAAAGAAAGAAGTTGGCTCGTCTCCCCTGCTGGGTCTGGCTGCAGGCCCTGGAGGCTGCCCCTCATTTTAGGAAGGCCTTATCTAGCCTCTGTGACCCCTGGCTGACACCAAGCCCAAGCCTCTGGGGGAATGCGGCTGGAAGCTGAGGAGTTGGTTTGAGAGGAGAACTGTGTCCCTGGGATTTTTTATTTTGGTGGCAAGAAAAGCAATAAGAGATAAGTCTAAGGGGTGCCTGTGAAGATCCAAACTAAGGAGTCAGGACCCATGCAACCCTAACTGAAAGGAGGCATCGCCCACCCTGAACAAGTCCCAGGGTTTCTGAAACGTGCGGCATTTACTCCAATTTTGGCTACAAGCCAAAGAGAGAGTAAGCGCCAAGTTGGTCAGTGGGTGATCCCTGGGGGCAATATGACCCCTTGAGGGCCTGGGATTTGCAGGCGAGGTCCAGGCAAGATCTGTGTCCTAAGTAAACACACGCTAGTCCTCAGCCATTCACATCCCAAGTCTTGGCTCTAGGACCTCCAGACTCTCGTGGTGCCTCACAGAATATAAAACGCTAGAATGAAGTTATCCCCAGGTGCAATGCATTTACAGAGCTCTGATTTCGTTCAGAATTTAACCACAGAAAGCCAAGGGCCAGCCAACTATTTTACTGAACTCTTAAAAAGTAATGAGATAGTTTAAAGAAAATCCTGAAAATTCTTTCCCAGGATTCCTATCAGTGTCAGTTTGCAAAGTAATACCCAGGGAATACATATCTTTAAATTTAGATTCCTTCATTAACACAGCCACTGGCTAAACTGTACCAGCAACACAGCTCTGAATAACAATTTTATTTTCAAAGGGGAGAAGGGTTCATCTTTTCTGTTGAAAAACGTGATTCAGAAGCATCCCTCTCTGAGCTAGAGGGCTGGCTTTAAAGGTAGAGAGGAAGCCCCCGGTGAGTCCTAAAAACACCCCAGGGAAGTGCTGGCCATTCACTAATGGCTGTAACTGGAAAACAGCCAGTGGGGAGCCTCTTCTCCCTTCCCACCTTCTGCTGCCTGGGACTGTAAGTGGCTGGGGGAGGGCTGGACCCTTTTCCTGGGTCTCTGTCTATGGTGACTCACCCGCTCCCACCGGCCTTGGACCCAGGTGAGTGAGAGCTGCTGGGAATAGCGAAGACAGAGTTCAGTGTCGATAGACATGATTTCAATGGAATCCAAGATCTTGGTTTGTCAAGGACGGTCCTAGCCCTAGGACCACAGTCCAGTTTGTTTCCAGAAAGTCAAGAGAGGGATCTGGCTTGAAACAAATATGTTTGATAAGAATGCACTTTAACCCCAGGTCCCAGGGAACGGAGGAAGGGAGTGGGGAGCACGACCTGGGAAGGCCCATTAGCAGTGATGTCTACCAACGCCCTTCAGGGGCCAGTGGCTCCTGCACCTCCAGCCTAAACCAAGGAGTAGCAAGGCTGTGACTAAGCTCACAGGGGCCTTGGGGGGGTGGGCAGTGCCCAATAGGTCCTTTGGTGTCATCCACTGCAGCTGACTGCTGGCCCCAGGGAGAGGTGGGGGTGGGGGGCGGTTAGGGAGCCACAAGGGAGAGACCCAGCAGAGGTCAGAGAGACACAGAGATGGACAGAAGGGAGAGAAAGCTGGGGTGCAGACATGGAGCACAGAAACAGGTAGGGAGACACCGAGGGAGAGCCAGGCAAGGAACGGAAGACAGATGAGAGATGGAGGAGCTGAGAGCAAAGCGGAGAGAGTGCCACGCAACAGTCATGCCCAGGGAAGACAGAGAACCCGAGGCAAAGAAGAAAATCCGTGTCTTGCCCAACTCACCGGGT
Organism: Murina feae; assembly: GCA_004026665.1. Lineage (NCBI taxonomy): Eukaryota > Metazoa > Chordata > Mammalia > Chiroptera > Vespertilionidae > Murina > Murina feae. The sequence goes on from PVJC01023022.1 coordinate 12,808, forward strand.
GCAGGCGGCCCCCAAGGCCAGTGGGAGAGTGTGCCCTCAAGCCCACAGCGCCCGGATCCCTCCACCTGCTCCCCGGCCCGCAGCTAACCCCCATCCCTCCCTGGCACCCGCCCCACTCACCGGACTTGCCCGCTCCGCGGCGCCCCAGGATGGCCAGGTTGACCTCGAGGGGCGCGCTCTGCTGCCCGCCGCCCCCGCGGGGTTTCCCGAACACGGAGGACATGGCGACGCTGCGGAGAGGGACTCGGGTCCTTGGCCCAAAGGCCCCAAGCGGCGTGCCGGGCCGTCGGGGCCCTGGGGGCGACTCGCAGCCTCCCTGGGCGCTCGCCGCTCGGCCCCGTCGAAGTCCGCGCCCGGGCCGCGCGCGCAGAGCGGGCTGGGTTCCCGCAGCGCGGCCCGCGGGGGGCGGGAGGAGGGGCCGCCGGAGCGCAGCGGGCGGGGCTGCCCCAGCGCCGCCAAACTCCTTGTAAGGCTGCGGGAGCACCCCGCGGGGCGCACTCACCCCGCAGAGGACGCGGGGGAGGGCTCGCCATCGCCGGTGCACCCCGCCATGCTGGGCCTCGAGAGCGGGGGCTGCTGTCGCTGTCCAGAGCGCTCTCACACCCGCAGGGAAGGACAAGGACCGGAGAGAGCGAGGCCCTGGGTAGGGCGATAGAGAAGAGGTCTGTTCCAGCCTAGCCCGAACCTCCACTCAGTCTCTCCTTCCAGCAAGAAAGTCCCTCCCTCCCTTTGTTCTACCCAGCTTCCCGCCTCCTCCTCCGGGAAGTCTGCTGGGTTCAACTCCAGGCCTTGCCCCTTTTCTAGGCCACAGCCAGCTCAACCTCGGCACACAGTTTCCAGGGCCGCCTTACCCTGCCCTTGTGGAGACTCCCCGGCATCACCGCAGCACCAGGCAGGACCCAGGCTCCTGAAAGGGGAGGATGAGACCTCCTTACTCATAGTTCATGGTCAATGTGGGCTCAGCTACCGGATCAGAGCTAATGAGCTGCACGTGTTAGTAGCCTAGAGTGTAAATGGGCATTTTATTTGTCCTAAAACCTGGCACACCTCTTGCCATGGTGGCTCAGTGGTTGAGTGCAGACCCATGGATTATTCCTGGTCAGGGCACATGCCAGGGTTGCAGGCTCGATCCCCAGTAGGGGGCATGCAGGAGGCAGCTAATCAATGATTCTCTCTCATCATCCATGTTTCTCTCTCTCTCTCTCTCTCTCTCTCTCTCTCTCTTTCTCTCTCTCTCTCTTCCTTCCTCGCTGAAATCTAAAAATATATTTTAAAATAATAATAATTCTGGGATTGGTGGAGCCTGGTGGGGGTCACCTGTCATTCCCCTTGGGACCCAAGGTAAATCTGGTCATGAGAGAGACAGGGCAAAGGGCCCACACGGGGGACCCAGACACTTAGGATCTATGCCAGCTCCTTCACTGGGTGACCTTAGGCAAGTAACCTTTCTTTGGGCCTTTTATTCCTATCTATAATACTAAAAGGCAGGGGGGAATAAATCCAAATTCCATGATGTGATTTAGACCTAATGGAGAGTGATAGAATCAGACCTGGGTTCCAGGCCTGCGTACTTTTCTAAAATTCTGTCAGGACTCTTTGGAAAACACTGCAAGCTAGAGTGGGGAAGGGGATGAGAGTCTCAGAGACCTCTCACTGCAGCGGTTCTCTCCCCAACCTCTCCCTCCCCCAGCCCCCACCACCCCAGCTAATCTACCCACCATGTACAAGAGAAATCATAAACCCAGGTCAGCAGGCAAGGGGAGGGGGGTCAGAGCTTGATGGTAATAATTCCTCAACCAAGAAGGAAAATTATTTTCCAGGACAGGACATAAATACTGACTCAGCTTAATTGTGTTTCTGGAAGCTGGTGGTAAACCAGCTGTGTTATTAAGGCTCTAAGGTGCTGGAAGAAATTTGTTTAGATTACACCCTCGGGCCAGAATTCCTCACAGAGCTAATGGCCAAGGGTGTTCCTGCGTTTTAGGAGGAGAAAAAGTGGGAGCCAAGTTCCAGGCACATCCCTGGGCTGTGAGGACAGGCTGGATCTGCGTGGGGTCTGTGGGAAGAGAAACCAGTCTCACGGGAGAGCTGCCAGAGAGAGGGCAAGATGTGGGCACCTACAGACCCACCTAGGCGTGCAGTTGGGTTCTGCTACTTCCCTGCTCGTGTGAGGCGGGAGTTGTTATTTTCCTTATCTTTAAAACTCTGATCAAAAGTAGATGGGATCTGCAAAGAGGCATGTTTAGCTCCGTATGAGGGTGAGTGAGCTCTAACCATCCGAAGCCCCCCAACTTTGAAGGCACCCGAGGAGTACCCGCTTCAAGGAGGCATTGTGGAGGAGACGCCACCGTGACTCGCAGGATCAGATGAGATGTTCCTCAATTCCCTTCCACTTCAGAGATTATTTGAACCGGTTGCCAGCTGGTTAGTCAGGGCTACTAAGTGCCAAAGTCAGCCCTTCCTCTGAGGCGTGGGAGAAACCTGTGCAGATCTCACCGCCGCAACCAGTGCCTTTCCTCATCCGCAGGCTTCTTATCTGTAGGCTGCTTGTCCAGCACCCGGAAGTGCCAGTGTGAACTGCAAAGCCCTTCGGAATAATCACCTACCGTCAGACCCCGGAATGAGCTCCTTTGCCCGTCTGAGCCTCCATTCCTCATCTTTAAAATGGGGGTAATATTAAGGATTAGTTGAGATAACATGAAAGAGTCCCACCCAAGGTTGGCCCATGGCCCAAAAAAGCACATGATAGTTCCCTCTACTCCCTCTGACACGCGTAGCACACACTTCTCACCCATCTTCCAAAGAGCCAAACTGCTTAGTGACCAGAGGTTCGGACTTCAGGTCGAGAGAGAGGTTATTCTGCGAGGACAAGGAGTCCAATCCTCTTCGTGGTTCTTACAGGAGGCCCTCAGGTACTCAAAATGCAGAGGATGTGGCACCCAGCCCAGCAGTGGGCATGTACCAGTAGCAGGTGCTCAAGAGATGTCTCTGGAAAAGATGAGTGGGGCATGTAGAGGTCTAGACAGGTAGGGCCAGTGAGGATTTCTGGATGCCTGGTCCTACCCTTGCCACCTACCCCCCCAGAAGCCATTCCACATAAAGCTAAGCTTTCAAGACCTTGTTGTGATGTCATGGCCTTCTCTGGAGGCACAATATGACAACCTCTCCCGTGGTTGTACAATGATGTCAAAGCTGAACAGACCTTAGAAATCAGATCCAAAGTTCCATTTTATAGATGAAGAACTGAGGCCCAGAGAGGGTTGGGTAGCTTTTGCAAATCAGTCATAGTCCCAGCATCAGAGTCTAGAAGTCACACTGACCCCTAGTCCAGTGTTCTTCCTTTGTCAGGTCCAGGCAAGCTCCTCACTACCCTGTGTGTAGAAATACCCAGGGTCCCCCATCTGATTGTGGGGGCCGCTCCCAGGGCAAGGGCTGTGTCTCCTCCATCAGACTGGAGGCTCTCCTAGAATGGAGTTGTGTTGCCTCTATCAGACTGGGGACTCCTACCTAGGCTAGGGCCCAGAAGTCCACTTAACAGACCCCTTGCTGTGGGCCAATCATTCTGCAGAGACAAAAACGGCTGGGTGTATGCTCTAGAAAGGCTCAGAAAGCCTGACACACCGCCCCTTTCATTTCCCCCATCTCCAACCTTGCACAGCATTAGGGGTGCAAAGTGGAAAGGAGGTTGGTGTGAGGTCAGGCAGGGCCTGGGAACTCCGTGGGCTGCCCATAGCCAGGATAGTTCCTGTCCTCTCCACGTCCCAGAGGGATGCTCACTGTCTGGAGGAGGAAACTCACCAGCTGCAGACAACGCCCCACAGGGGTCTTGGGGCAGAGCCAAAGGCCTGGTCCTCAGCCCAGCCTCAGAACCATGACCCCCACCTTGGGTGAACCCCTCCCTACTGCCTGGCTCCAAAGGGTGGGAGCTGGTGTGTGCACCAGTGTCCCAACCCACTCAAGCCAGGGCTGGACTTGGGGAAAAGTGAGATTCGGAGCAAGCTTCAGCCAGGAGGCATTTGCTCTCCTTTCCCCCAAGCTCTCAGGAGAGGTCCAGGCAATGGCTCCCTTTGGTTGTGTCTGCCAGTTACTAGGTACCTGAGGGGATCAGCCCCTTCTCAACCCTGCCTCTTAGCTTGAGCCTGGATACGGCAGTTTCCCTCCTCTGAGACAAGACTAGTAGTGCTGGTGAGCAGAGGCAGCTGGGCTGGCACCTGGGATCAGTGCCCAGGGTTCAATGCAGTCCCACATCTTTGTTCATAATCAAGGAATAGCCCGTTCCGTCCCTGGGCCTCCCTTCCCTCATCTGTGAAATGGGAATACTGCAGTGGGATACCCACCTCCTGCTCCTGAGCCCACTAGCAAGGGCAGTTAAGACTAGCCATTGCAGCCTGTTTTCTTCCAAGAGGGAGACTGTCACAACTGTTCCCTGTCAGCCAATGACTGGCCTCAGGGAAGGAAAGAAGCTGGCAGAGGGCCTGGGATAGTATTTATGGGGACTCCTGCCCGCCCCCCCTCCAACTCCACTTCCTCTTCCTGTCTGGTCCCTAGGGCAGAGCATCTGGGATATTTCTGGCTGCCTCCTCCAGGCCTTTAGCTTCCCAGGCTCACAAAGTGGTCCCCACATCCCAGACCTGCTTTGATGTGGTGATGGGTGGCAGTTCCCTGGCAGGGGAGGCACATTTGTGTTGGGTCTGCAGATTCATACGTGAGGGTCTGTGCATACTTGTCTTGGCCCACTTGGGGGAAGGGATATTCTCCTGCCCCCTCCCCACTCCGACTTGGGTCACTGTGAGCCTCTCCATCCTCCTGAAGTAGTCCTGCAGTTGAACATCTCCAGAATGGCAGATATCATGCTACACAGGTCTAGGCCTCAGTTTCCCCACCAGTAGAATGAGGTGGTAAAATAATCACCAAGCTCCCTTCCAACTGACCTTTTGGGACCCAGAGTCTTAGGTAGTCACTCAAGGAAGTTCAGTGCAGGGGGAAACTGCCCCGAGGTTGGGCAGCAGAAGGCCTGGGACTGTCTGCCCCAAGCTAATGCCCCTAGGCTATTCTCTCTCTGAGCTTCCACTATAAACAAAGGTGTTGAACCATATGAGCCTTAAGTTCCTTCCAGTTGTGACTGCCTGGCCCAGCAGTTATAGTAGAGAGACAGCAGGCACAGGGGTTAGGGGCGCATGCTCTAGGGTCAGACTGGCTGCACGCCAGTCCTAGCTCTGCCACTTCCCAGCCATGTGACCTAGAGCATGTGACAACCTCTTAGTGCCTTAGTCTCCTAATCTGCGAAGTGGGGCCATTAATAATATGTAACTGCCTGGCTGGAGTGGCTCAGTGGTTGAGTGTCAACCTGTGAACCCGGTCAGGGCACGTGCCTGGGTTGTGGGCTCGATCCCCAGTGGGAGATGTCCAGGAGGCAGCCGATTGATGATTCTCTTTCGTCACTGATGTTTCTCTCTCTCCCTCTCCCTTTCTCTCTGAAATCAATAAAAATAGAAATGTCTAAGTCATAGTGTTGCTATAAGCAATAAGTAGATAATACCTATTAGATGCGGGAAAATAATAGCATTTACTCATATGATTGTTACAATAATTATAGGAATTAAAGTGCTTACAAAAGTGTCTGACAGTGCAATGTAAGTGTTAACTGTTATTATTTCAAGAAGCCCTTCTTCTCACCCAGAGACAGAGCATCAGCAGCCCCACTTTCCTTTTCCTAAGGTTTAAAGGCACAGATGTGGGGGAGAGCTGGCAAGTGGGAACAGACATCAGCTTCCCATTCTCACCCCAAGTCAGGAAGCACTTCCACATTCAGGGGCTTTTTGGATACGCGCTACTCGCCCATTTTGCAGAGAAGAAAATCCAGGCTCAAAGTGAGATTGGCCTAGTCAGGGCCCAAGACCCAGTTAGCCCTCTGCTCCAGACCCCAGCCTGGCTCGCTCTATTTGTCCCACCTCTGCCTCTTCCCTCCAGTGCCCAGGTACTCCCTGTGCCCACCAGCCGATGGTGTGGGTTAGGCATGAATCCTGTCCTTGCTTCTTCCCAGTTGAATGACCCTGAACAAGCCACATAATCTTCTCTGAACCTTATTCTGAATACTACAGATGTTGTTACAGTTATCCAAAAGTAGAGCGTTCCCACAAAACCTTTTGTAAATCGAAATAGCCTAAAAGCAAAGCAGCAGTTATCTTGCTAATGGATGCAGAAAATAAATGGATAAAGCAGAGGTGCTCACAGACACAGTTCAGAGTTATGGCGGTTTGATGTTGAGATGCTGAGCGCAATTCCCAGGGAAGGAGGTTCTCAACCTGTGGGTCGCGATCCCTTTGGCGGTCCAACGACCTTTTCACAGGGGTCACCTAAATAATCCTGCACATCAGATATTTACATTATGATTCATAACAGTAGCAAAATTACAGTTATGAAGCAGCAACGAAAATAATTTTATGGTTGGGGGTCACCACAACATGAAGAACTATATTAAAGGGTCGTAGTGTTAGGAAGCTTGAGAACCACTGGCTTAGAGGGACCGCTCTCCCTGCTGCTCAGGGTACAAGCTGCTCCTACGAGGACTGGTTACAAAACACTGAACGCTATTTTTGCTTTTCAGGTATTCTTTTAGTTAGTGAAAACAGATAGTAATATGAGTCTTTCAAGGAAGCAAAGTGGCATAACGCAAACCTTAAAGAAGCAGGGGCTACCTGTACCATGAAAGAGGTGTTATTAGCCCCATTTTGAGGGGACAGAGGGTGAGATAGTGAGGCTACTTGCTTACAGAAGAGCACGCCGCTGGTTTAGTGCAGGTTAAACGGGACGTCTTTCTAAGCACCCCTCACAGTGCCCAGCATGTAGGTTGGTGCTCAGTGTATGGTCACTATTATCATGTCCCATGAAGGACTGGGTGACCGTGCAGGCCTCTGATGCCCTCTGGGCCCAGGGCCATACAACCTGCCAGCCACCACATCACATGAGCCATCCTATCTTTAGCCAGGGATCTATTTATATCCGGGGGAAGAGTTTTTCCGCTGCTACGGGGGAGCCCCAGCGTCCGTGGCCGCTGAATCCAGCACCCCCCCCCCCCCCGGGGCAGCCCCCCGCCCTCCGGCTCGCCATGCTGCCGAGCCCGCAGGTGCCGGTGCAGGTGTGGGTGGGCGGCCAGCTCTTCCAGGCCGACCGCGCCCTGCTGGTGGAGCACTGCGGCTTCTTCCGCGGCCTCTTCCGCTCGGGCATGCGGGAGGCGCGCGCGGCCGAGGTGCGGCTGGGCGCGCTGAGCGCCGGCGGCTTCCGCACGACGCTGCGGGTGCTGCGCGGCGAGCGGCCGGCGCTGGAGGCCGCCGACGACCTGCTGCAGGCCGTGGAGTGCGCCGCCTTCCTGCAGGCGCCCGCGCTCGCGCGCTTCCTGGAGCACCGCCTCACGTCCGACAACTGCGCGCTGCTGTGCGACGCGGCCGCCGCCTTCGGCCTGCGGGACGTGCTGCACAGCGCCGCGCTCCTCCTCCGCGACGGCGCGGGCGAGCCGGCGGCCGAGCTGGCGCTGCCCGAGGCGCGCGCCTACGTGGCGGCGCTGCGGCCCAGCAGCTACGTGGCCGTGAGCACGCACACGCCCGCGCCCGGCTTCCTGGAGGACGAGTCGCGCACCGTGTGCTACCTGGACGAGGAGGCGAACGCGTGGCGCACGCTGGCCGCGCTGCCCCTGGAGGCCAGCACGATGCTGGCGGGGGTGGCCACGCTGGGCAACAAGCTGTACATCGTGGGGGGCGTGCGCGGCGCCAATAAGGAGGTGGTGGAGCGGGGCTTCTGCTACGACCCCGACGGCGGCACGTGGCGCGCCTTCCCCAGCCCGCACCAGCCGCGCTACGACCCGGCGCTGGCCGGCTTCGAGGGCCGCCTCTACGCCATCGGCGGCGAGTTCCAGAGGACGGCCGTGAGCTCCGTGGAAAGCTACGACCCGGCCACGGGCCGCTGGACCTTCGTGGCCGACCTGCCGCAGCCTGCGGCCGGCGCGCCCTGCGCCCAAGCGTGCGGTCGCCTCTTCGTGTGCCTGTGGCGGCCGGCGGACACCACGGCCGTCGTGGAGTACGCGGAGCGGCCCGACGCGTGGCTGCCGGTGGCCGACCTGCAGCGTCCGCAGAGCTACGGCCACTTCATGGTGGCCCACCGCGACAGCCTCTACGTGGTGCGCAACGGGCCGTCGGACGACTTCCTCCACTGCGCCATCGACTGCCTCAACCTGGCCACGGGCCAGTGGACGGCGCTGCCGGGCCAGTTTGTCAACAGCAAGGGAGCGCTCTTCACCGCGGTGGTGCGCGGCGACACGGTCTACACTGTCAACCGCATGTTCACGCTGCTCTACGCCATCGAGGGCAGCACCTGGCGGCTGCTCAGGGAAAAGGCGGGCTTCCCACGGCCCGGCTCTTTGCAAACCTTTCTCCTGAGGCTGCCTCGTGGTGCTCCGGGGCCCGTGGCCTTGACAACGCCCGAGCTGTGACTCCTGGGCCGGGCTTTGGGAGGGGACGACCTCCTGAGTCTTCCCTGAGCTATGGCTGAGTCTGCGAGGTTGGCTTAGTTTGGCAGGGAACTTCTCCCTCTGGTTGCGACGTCTGAATCGCCTGTCTTTTGGTGGCGTGAACATGCCCAAGAAACTCAGGGAGCAATGCTGGAGTTTGAGCCCTCAAAGGATTTGCGCTTTTCTGAGAGCTGGGGGTCACAATGTCAGTGGAAAGGGTAGGGGGTGGGATTTCTATCATCCAGGCTTGTAGGTGAATGGGCGTGGCTAGGAGTGGGTTAAACTGCCAATCACTAGGCAGGAATTAGGCGACTACTGTGGGCCCTGCATAGTGCTTGCCCTAATGCAGCGGTTCTCAACCTGTGGGTCGTGATCCCTTTGGCGGTCCAACGACCCTTTCACAGGGGTCGCCTAAGACCATCCTGCACATCAGATATTTACATTACAATTCATAACAGCAACATTACAGTTATGAAGTAGCAGCGAAAATAATTTTATGATTGAGGATCACAACATGAGGAACTGTATTTAAAGTGCCAGAAGGTTGAGAACCACTGTGCCTAATGTAATCTGTAGTTGTCAAACAGGGGTCCACAAAGCTTAGAATTTCATCCAGAACAACTCATCTTAACAGAACATTTACAGGACAACAGAAGGCTTACATGTACTTGTCTTGGTCCACAAAGGGTTTAAGGCAACGTGCAAAAACAAAACAAACGCCTTCCACCACCACACCACACCCCCATACATAATATATATAAAACAGAGTACTGAGGACATCAGGGCAAGGAAAAATGGGGAGAGGAAAAGTACCAACTCCAGGAAGGAGGGTATACTAACTCTATGAGGAAGATATGCAGGATAATTAGCTGATGAAAGGGGAGGTGCATATGGTGGAGACAAGGAGAGCTCAGAGAGGAGAGATGGGGAGAAGGCTTAAGCAAATGGGGCGAGTCTGTGAACGCAGGCTTTAAGGCAGAGCAGCTACAGATGGAGGGGGCAAGACTGGGCCGGCTTATAGAGACAATAACTGAACTGAACCTGGAGTGAGACCTATGAGGAAAAAAGGGGTTCTCCCACCCCTTATGGGGTGTGGCCCTGCAGGGGAGAACCCAGTTGGAAGCCCTTGTCCACTCCCTTTTTACCATCGCAAGAGGAGCAGTGGTTTATTAACTTCCATGAGTACAGGTCACCCAATGTATGAGCCAATCCTGGACAGTTCTGATCGCCTCATCTTATCCTTCCCCCACATTCTACAGGTTAGTTCTGCTCCTGCTATTCCCTGGGCCTGGAATGCCTTTCCTCTTCTTTTTCTGTTAGCTCTGTGCTCACTTCCTCTGTGCAGGGTTGGCTGTTGCTGACCTTAGCTGCCTACATTGTTTATTGGACCCCTGACTGACATCATTGGGTGTGTGTGTTTGCACGTGCGTGTGCAGCCACTCAAGTATGCAGATAGCAAGGGTAGAGGTCCTATTGTGCTGTCAGTTGAGCTGGGCACTTTCCTACCTATAAATAATATGATGAGGTCCTGACAGGCTACAGAGGCCACTAGTTAGGGACCTGGTGTTAGACGAAGACTCTTGGTCCTCCTTTAGAATACTCCACCATGGCTCCTGGTCAGATTCCCACTCCAGTCTTCCATCCTTTCCATGCCCCTGGGTCGACTTCTATGCGTGGTCCTGAAAGGTCTCCATCCTCCAGGACCCAAGGCAATCAGCCTCTGAGCCTCATCACAAGTGGAGAACGCAGCATCAACATGGCACTTCCTGGACGTGGAGTCTAGTATCAGGGCTGCCCTACCCGCCTTTCCCCTGATCTATGCCCCAAGCCTTGGAGAATGCAGCCCTCAGAAGCCTGGGACCTTCTAGCCCTGGAGTGGCCTAATGTGATGAGTCACAGCAATGAATCCTGACCTTTGCATCCTTTGATGATGTGCGAAGTACTTTCACATCCCTTGTCCCTCTTCCCACTGCAGCCCTACCTCAGTCTTGGAGTTGGGTGCCTTCTCCCTGTGGCAGATGAGAGATGCGAGGCTCAGAGGCTGATTGCCTGGCCCAAAGCCACTGGCCCATGCCAAAGTATGGCAGAGTCCTCATTTTGGGGTTTTGTCAAAGCATAACTTTTATCCAAGATTTATTTAACTCTAATAAGGGAACCAGAGGAATTGTAAAGCTGGTTTATCAAAGGAGCATTTGAAATACAGAGATTGTATATTTAGTTGGGAGAAGACATACTGAAATAAGTTTGCTAAGGTAAGAAACGAAGCTGGTTAATGTCTTACAGGGCAATAAAACCATAAATTTTGTGGTTCTTTACTGGACTAAAATTCTTTGCATCTTCACATACATGCATATATATATATATTTATACATGCAACCACATAGTAGTATATAAGTTCTCAACATCAGGACACTGATCAGTAATAAACTATAAAAGCAAAGGTACATTCCCCTAGAGAACTGCGTAACCCTTAGCTCTTCAGTTCTGCCCAGAAAGACATTGAAAGGACACGCAGTCCTCCTTTTGCCTACTTAACACAGAGTGATCCCTGCTCAGTCTGGGGCTGACCACCCTGGGACTTGCAATCTCAAGATCTATCAGCTCATTTGCTCTCAGTCCACAGAGCTTTGTGTTGGTCAGCTTTTGCAGCTGGACGCATGGACCAGCCCAGATGGGGCCTGCTGGCTCCCCAGATTTGGTTGTTCCTTGATCCAGAGCAGCCCTTTCTGGGATGCCTTTAGTGCATAGTGATAATGCAATGTTTACAGCTTTCCCACAGTTGACTTCTTTAAGCGTTGTAAGAATTTGAAGTGACAGACGTCTCAGCAGCACTCCTACTCCCTTCTTAAAGAAGAAGGAAGAGAAATAACCCAAAACACTGAAAGGCTGTGAGATTGAAAGAGGCACAACTAGGAAGTAGCAGAGCCCAGCTTGGAACCTCGGACCACATGCTTATTTTCTGTTGTTGCCCCTGGATTGGCTGACATTCTAAGATGGACAGGGTGTTTCTGCCTGTCTCCTTAACACCCCCCTCCATTACCTTCTCTCAGCACCGCTGCTTCCTGTAGTTCATCCCTTTTCCTGGACCCAGCCCTTTTTCTCTTCCAATAGGAGAATTAACTGTCCTGGGTTCTTCTGCCTTAGGATCTAGCTAGGAGACGAATGGCCCACTTCACAAGAGTGTTAGTGACTGGTTGAGGCCCTGGGGGGTGTTTGCACTTTCACAGATACTCCCTCTCATGAAGTATGGGGGAAGTTTTCATAACTCAGCCCATCGTCTTCTCTGGCCTCAAAGGTCAGACTCCGTTGTTCCTCCCACAACCCAACATGCTTCGCAAGGATTGTAACGGTGCCTGGTTTGCAGGTAAAGAAATCTCTCTGTCCCAGCCCAGCGGCCCACTATGAGAAATCTGTCATTCCAGAGAGATTTATCTGTCACACGCACACACACTTGCACACACATGCACACTCACACTCGCACACGTGCGCACAAAGCAAGGAGCATTTTCCCGAACCTCCCTGACAGCCCTGTAGCCCAACTCCCTGGAGCTCTCTCCAGTTGTCCACACTCTCCTTGACCCTGCGAGTTAGTGTCTGGATGTCCTGCACCCCAAGCTTTCCTCGCCCTGGAAATTATCCTGTGCTGCTTATATAGCCCGGTGACAGGCAAAGGAGAAGCCAGACCTTCTCACACTTCACCCAGCCGGGCCTGCTTCCCTGCTGGCCTCCCTTCAGTCTGCTCACGTGGCGGCCAGAAGGAAATGCCAGCCAGTCCTGTTACCCCTCTGCTCGCGTGACTGAAAGCCAAAGTCCATTTCCTCTCTGACTTCTTTTACCCCTCTCCCCCAGCCTCGCTGACCCCGGGGCACAGCTCAGGGCCTTTGCACAGTGTTCCCCTGCCAGGCACACCTCCCTCATTCAGCTACCTGGCTCACTCTCCACTTCCTACTGGCCTTTGCTTAGATGTCACTTTCATTCTGAGGCCTTTCCTGACCACCCACTTAAAACCTTTCTCTGGCCCTGACCGGTTTGGCTCAGTGGATAGAGCATCAGCCTGTGGACTCAAGGGTCCCAGGTTCGATTCTGGTCAAGGGCATGTACCTTGGTTGTGGGCACATCCCCAGTGGGGAGTGTGCAGGAGGCAGCTGATCAATGTTTCTAACTCTATTCCTCTCTCTTCCTCTCTGTAAAAAATCAATAAAAAAATATTTAAAAAAACACAAAAACCTTTCTCTGCATTCCATACTCCCCCTGTTTGCTTCACTTCCTCCGTAGCATCTAGCACTGTCTACCATGTATATTTTTACTTGTTTAGTGTCTGTTCCTCCTACTAAAACGGAGCTTGATGAGGGCACAGATTTTTGTCTGTTTGTTCTTTGCTGTATCAGCCAGGACCCAGAACAGTGACTAGAACGTAGTAGGGGCTCAATAAATATTTAATGAATAAATGGCACTCAATGGATGTCAGAAGAATAAATGAATTGATCAGTCAATCAGAGGAAAACCCCAGGCTGGTAGATTTCATTTGTGCAGGGGTAAGGGAGCAGGTAATTAGGGAGAGCTCCGTGAGGAGGTGCTGGCTGTCAGGTACACTGTGGGAAGAGTGGGATCTGGGAACAGCAGCAGCTGGTCGGTCACTTCTCGGCCTTCGGCGGAGGGAGGAGGATGGAGCTGGAAGTGGTAATCACTCTGTGAAGAATTGCTGCTCTTGGCGGTGGAATACACACAGGGCTGGTCTGTTTATTTTCCTTTGGCCCCAAGCAGCTGGGCCTCTTTTTCATCTTAATTACTTTGCTTCAAGTTGCTGTCACTTCCTAGGAACAGCAGCAAATTAACTGTGCCGGTGGGACACACAGCTGTGGGCAGACAGGCCACCTTGGAGCAGGCCAGTCGTGGGCACAGGATATGGGATCCCAATGGAGGGGTCGCCTGGGACTCACCCAGCAGTGCCCCTGCAGCCATCGTGATTCTGTCCAGCTGATGTGGGGAAGCACTGACAGAGGGAGCCCCACTCTGGTGTCTCTCAGCTGCTAACAAAAGGTAAAGGGCCTTGTATGGGGCCACGGGTCTTGGAGCAGGATGTAAGCGTCTCATCCAACCCCCCTCTTTTTACAGGGAGGAGAAGGAAGTCAAGTGGACCACCCCGGACACAAACCCACGACTCCAGAATCCTCCTCTCACAACACCATGCTGCCTCTCTGTGCTGCCTTCCAGGACTCCGTGAGGGAGGTTCCCCCAAATGAGCCATCAGGCCTACGCCCTGACTCCAGGCTTCCATCCCTATCTCTTCCCGTAAGTCTCTCTCCTCTTGGTCCCGCTCCTTGAGCGTTCTGCTTTCATTCAGCAGGTGGAGCCCAAGAAGTTGATCTCTCATTGTAGTATTTGGGCACCTGGACCCTTCAGAACACACACACACACACA
>PVJC01023023.1:0-26754 GCA_004026665.1 Murina feae
AGTGAGTAAACTTGATAGAATGAAAGTATATGGAACTTATGATATGTTCATAGATATTGAGGTAGAGAATATAACCATAAAGACTGTAACACAATGTCTCCTGTGGTTTTACTTTATTTTTTAAAAATATGTTTTTATTGATTTCAGAGAGAGGGAGAAAGAAATAGAAACATTGATGAGAGAGAAATGAGAGAGAAGCCTCCTGCATACCCCCTATTGAGGATCCAGCCCATAACCAGGGCATGTGCCCTGACTAGGAATTGAACAGATGATGCTCAACCAACAAAGCCACACCCACCTGGCCAGCTCTTATGGTTTTAAAATAAACTAGTTCTGTCCAGTATTTTTCGATTTCATAATATTGAATTCTCATAGTGTTTTCTGGGGAAAAAAAACTTTCAAATTTAATCATTTCCGTATTTACCTCCAGACAGGCATCAGAATAAAATGGAAATTAATTTCACTTCTCCATGTACTCATTAAGAGTGTAATTTTCTTCAAACCAAACAGACTTATTGATTCTGAATTTATCTTGAGGAGATGACATCATGTAACATTAATGGCACTACACTTCCCTGCAGCTTATAAGGACTTTTTTTTCCCAAGGAATATGTCTACATTTGCTTTCCCAGATAGAATTTTACTCATTCTGTGTAGTTGGTAAGATTGCCCAAGGTTTGATTGGCTGTCGGGAATATGGGAAATTTAATTTCTTCCATATTAGCATGTTTTTCACATTGTAATCTGTACAACGGATTGTGTGTTTATTATTTTCCTAGCGACGACTTTTTAGGGTGAGTCTTCAGCAAGATAGTTCATTGTTTCCCCTGATATTTAAGGCAACGCTGTGCTGACCCTGGCACAGAAGCCCGGAGTGGACACCATGGACTGGCGCCGAGGGAATTCAGGCATATTTCTGTGTGTCACGTTCTGTAGTGTTTTCACCCTGGAATTTTATTTTTAACAATTGAAAGTCAACTGAAATGGTAGCAGATAGAAACCTGAATGTCACAGGCTTTGAGAAGCTTTAAATAGACGACAGCATTCCCTGTGGAGACTGTAGGGGTTCATTATTTCCCATTCAGCCTCAACCTGTTCACTGTGACTGCAGGCCCCAGAGTAATGTGGTTTTCAAATATTGATTCTAGATCAATCGTAGGCTTCCGTGGCAATACGAAGGTGGAGGAACCTTAAAAACACATCGATAGGCTGAAGTCCATCCATTACAGAATCATCACGAGAACGTGTAAAACATCTCACATAGGAGGGGAGCTCTGTGTGGTGTCGTTACGCTTGGATTGTGGAGTCTGTCTCTCTTTTTCGGGGGTGGGGTGGTAGGGAAGGCAGCGATTAGAAAGAGGCTCTAATGGGTGGAATTGAGTTTGGATCCTGGTCGCCCCTCCCTCTAGCCTGATTCATAAAGACAGGGTTACCTACTGCCCAGGGCTGTGGTGAGATTAAATGCAGGTATGTCCAAGGCCCTTAGCATCCCACCTGCCCTAATGTGAGGGGACAGTTTATAGCACCTCCGTTATCCTGTACCCTAGTCATCGTCTCCTGCTGGTCAGAGGGTCATTCTTCAGGGAGTCATTGTGAGCTCTGAAAGTGTGAATAATTCGTTCCCTGTGAATCTCTGAGCAGCAGGCGAGGATACTGCTGGGGCTGAGAAATAGCCCATTCACTTCTGCTTCCCACAGGAGCCCCGCCCAGAAGCCAGGGGGTCCGGAGTGTGGTCCTGCTCCGAAGGTTCATTCATGTGTCAGCATGAGGCCAGTGGACTTCTGGGTGACTCTGGGGGTGTTTCTGGAAGAGATGGGCGTTTGAGTTGGTGGACAGCTAGACTGTAAGCTCCACCCTGATGGCAACCATAGCCACAGCCATAGTCACCATGGTTGAGAACACTCACAGTTGCCGGGGATCAGGTCAAGTCTGTTCCACGTGCCAATCCATTCTCATCACATCGTGTTTTTACACACGAAGCCTTGCTCAAGAGCCAGGTCAATGACAGGAGGCCACAGATGGTCGACGGAGGCTGAATCGTGTCCGAGTCCACGTCTATGTCCTTGGTGACCAGAATACGTTCTTCATTGCTTCCTGTATGTTTTTCCTTCTCAGCACTCAGGTGATACTGTAGTTATAATTAAAGAGCAGATCTTAGCCTCGCTGGCGTGGCTCTGTGGTGGAGCATCAACCTATGAACTAGGAGGTCATGGTTCAGTTTCCCGGGTTGTGGGCTCGATCCCCAGTAGGGGGTGTGCAGGAGGCAGCTGATCAATGATTCTCTCTTATCATTGATGTTTCTACCTCGGTCTCCCTCTTTCTTCCTCTCTGTTATATACTTTTTAAAATTGATTTGTGTGTGTGTGTGTGTGTGTGTGTGTGTGTGTATGGCATTAAAGAGCAAATTTTAGAACGCCAGATTTGCCGATGACCTTTAATCTCTTTGAAATAGCTTATCTTACAGATGGAACAAGAAGGCTCCATGGGGTTAAGGTTGTCGATTAAGGTGGCAATTAGCGGGCATAGAAGGAAGATCCCATCCTGCCCATTATGGTGGATTTTTACATTTTAGGGGCAGAGACAAGGGGGCTGAGTCTATGGCTACCTCATATTTCTTCCTTCTTTGATCTCACATGAATCCACTCAGACATTGAGAAAACCCTGTGCATTTAGCCCTTGCTAGGCCATAGGGACATGACTCCAGTCTGACATGGTCCTGCACTTATGGGACTGTCATTTGTTGCTGCGTTAACTTACTGGTTAAAAACGTGGAGATATTTTTATCTGTCAGGTCTTTGGGATTTTAGAATAAAGGCTAGGTGATGTCAGCACCTTCCTGCTCTGAGGCCGCTCCTGTTCTCCATGCTCAGGGCAGCATAATTATCCTTCGAATGGGCAGTGTCGCTCTGGTTCTCCACTGCTTAACCTTATCCTCAGTGAGGCCTGAGCCGCCGTGCTGTGGGGTGTCCGCACCTGGACCAGGGATGGGATTTATACAGTGCATCCGACCCAGTTGCAATCTCGCAGCAGATCTTCCCACGTGTCTTCAGTCGCGCGCTGTGCACACGGCGGCTCGCGCACCTGTCTGAAGGCCTGGGTTTCTGAATCCTGTTAAGGCTGAGCCATCTATCACAGATGCTCCGTTCAAGCAAACTTGACTCCACTTTGCCACCAGAAGCACTATTTATCAGGGTGGCTTCCTGCCGTTTACACAGGAAGCGCGTGCGTTTGCTTTCCCCATGAAGCATTGTGTCCTCCTCTCAACACTCTAGAGCAGCGGTTCTCAACCTGTGGGTCGGGACCCCTTTGGGGGTCGAACGACCCTTTCACAGGGGTTGCCTAAGACCATCCTGCATAGCAGATATTTACATGACAACTCATAACAGTAGCAACATGACAGTTATGAAGTAGCAACAAAAATAATTTTTTCATTGGGTCACAATATGAGCAACTGTATTAAAGGGCCAGAAGGTTGAGAACCACTGCTCTAGAGATTGTGTTAAATCGCATGCCCGAGCTTGTGGGTTCAGTCCCCAGTAGGGGGGCAGCCCATCCATGATTCTCTCTCATCATTGACGTTTCTCTCCCTCTCCCTTGTTCTCTCTGAAATAAAAACTAATATTAAAAAACTAAAATAAAAAACAGCCCCATTCAAAGAAGTCCCTGGGTCCCCCTGCACACCATCCAGCTGGCCCTCTTGCTGGTGGTAGTGCAGCACAGGGTGTGCCCAGAGCTGTCTCTAATGGGTCACCCTTCACAGCCAGAATCACAGAGGATGCCTTTGGGCCATTTGTTGAGACACTAAAGTGGATTTACCAAGGCTGACAGCCTCCCTATTGTCCCCTCTGGGCCAAATCAACTTAAATGGTAATTCACTCATATTTCTAATCCCTTTCAAATGTGTCTTTTGTTTATAACAAGCAAAGACATAGAGGGTTTAGGGAAAGAGTTGTAGATAGTGTGGAATACATTGGATAATAGAAGCCTCAGGCTGATACCTGGTGTCTCAGGCATTCCCGAGGAAGATGGACTATTTCCATTTCCAAACTAAGCATTTACTGCTTTAGACAAAGGCTTTATACATAATCCTATGTGGATAACTAATGACTAATTCTGGTAGATCATTAATAACTACTCTAAGAAAAGAGAACCTGCTATCATAACTTCCCCAAAATCATTTCTATTGTATTACACCAGCCATTACCTTCTCTTAGTTGAAAAATTTCCACTGGCAATAACTTAATTTTTTTCTCTCTCTTCCTTTGAGTCTTTTATCATTTGCTTTATTATTTCATTCAAGTTTCTCTCTCTTTTTTAAAGGATGCCTTTTATAAAAATCCAGGCTTAGATTTTGGGAAGCTAGGGGGGAAATACTTATGTAAATTTTGAAAATTATCAAAATGGCTAGAGAGGAAATTTACAAGGATATGAACCTATTGCACACAATCTGCTAAAATCCTTAATCAGCCCTGACCGGTTTGGCTCAGTGGTTAGAGTGTCGGCCTGCGGACTGAAGGGTCCCAGGTTCGATTTCCGGTCAAGGGCATGTACCTTGGTTGTGGGTACATCCCCAGTAGGAGGTGTGCAGGAGGCAGCTGATCGGTGTTTCTCTCTCATTGATGTTTCTAACTCTCTATCCCTCTCCCTTCCTCTCTGTAAAAAATCAATTAAACATATTTAAAATAAAATAAAATCCTTAATCGTACCTGCAGTGAAATTAGATGCCCTTTTAACTCGGCGGAATCATATTCGAGAACTACAGGGTTTTCGGAGCAGCAGGTTGCCCCCAGTCAACAGAGCAGGGAGTGGAGGCGCAGGATGCAGAAACGCCTGTTAAGGGAACAAATATCTACAGTGACATTTCCTTGGGGACCTGCTTTGACACCTTCTGGCCTCATCTCCCCAGTGGTCACCTCTCGCCCACCTACAGTGTAATTAAGCCTGGCGAGTGTAGCTCAGTGGTTCAGCATCGACGTATGAACCAAGAGGTCACAGTTTGATTCCTGGTCAGGGCGCAGGCCCAGGTTGTGGACTTGATCCCCAGTGTGGGGCGTGCAGGAGGCAACCGAGCCATGATTCTCTCTCATCACTGATGTTTCTCTCTCCCTCTCCCTTTCTCTCAGAAATATAAATGCATGTGTGTTTTTTTAAGTATAATTCGGAAAGATTCTAATGTTCCAACCTGCTTTCTCCTGCTTTTGACTCTGTCTATCCCTCATATCTGGGACAGGACATCAGCTCATCATTCCATTTGAGCGTCACGGTCTCCCCAAGGGGAATGTCGGGCGGGTATAATTAGAGCAGTTTTAAGAGCAGAAATAGCCCAGATCGGGTCGCTGTCCAAGGTCACTCAGCTGTGGTCCCTGGGCTCCTCCTCCCACAGGGGGTCTCGTGACCTTCAGGACTGCTTGGGCCGGGCCACTGTGCATGGGGTCCTTTCCACCTTGAGATGAAAGTGTGCCTCTTGCCGCCCCCTCTTCAGTCAGTTGACACGTGTCGACTTTGCTATAAGCATCGTGGCGCATTGTAACAGCGGGAGGTGAGAACATCTCCATCCTCATTTGTCCACAGAGGAGGTGTCAGCCAAGCAATCAGCTTGCCTAGGCCTCTACACTAGGGTGGGGAACCTATTTCCTGCCAAGGGCCCTTGGGGTGTTCATAACATCATTCACAGGCCACACACAGTTATCAACTTAAAAATTAGCCTGCTATAGCTGGTCAGACATTTATTTACTTTTAAAAAAATATACTTTTATTGATTTCAGAGAAGAAGGGAGAGAGAGAGAGAAACATTAATGAGAGAGAGAATCATTGATCGGCTGCCTCCTGCCTGCCCCACACTGGGGATCGAGCCACAACCCAGGCTTGTGACCTCCTGGGTCATAGGTGGACGCTCAACCACGGAGCCTCGCTGGTTGGGCTTGGTCAAACATTTAAATTAACTCACCCCCAGTGCCTTGACAAGGCCAGACCAAAGGTGTGTCTCCCGCACTGCGTGCGGTAGACGGAGTTCAGGTCTGCCTCCTCCTCCCTCACGCCTCTGCCTTCCCCATCTCTGGGTTATCTTTTCACTTTCCCGAATTCTGTCACATTGCGGGCTCCACAAAACATTCTGATTTTTGTCATCTCCCATTATAGATGTGTGCGGAATTTGTCTGTGTTCAAGCATCTGTGCTGAAAAGCAGGCGATAAGGGAAAGAGCGGCTTCTGTGCGCGTGTCACCGGATATCGCTTTGCTGCAGGTGTTTCAGGCCCACGTACCTCCCTCGTATGGTCTCACCATCCCTAGTCATGCAGGCGATTTGTAGTGAAATCCGCAGACGTAAATCGGTGTCGCAGAACAGCGTGCACTGTGAACGCCGTGGGTCTGTGATAAACAAGTAAGCGAGGTCTGCTGTTTTGGTAAAAAAAAAAAAAAAAAAAAAAAAAATTTCTCCATTTCTGTTGTGGAAAGATAATAATTGCCAGTTCCTTAGAATACCATTTCCTATTGGTGGATTCTGTCTACGATTTAGATTAAAATCTGAGGGGACAACACGGCTCTTCCCTGGGTGAGTCTGAATGCAGGTGACACCACTCTGGACAGGTGTCAGTTCTGGGACCCCAACCGTATTGGTTGTACTTTTTCTGGATTTGATGCTATTTTTCCCCAAAAGGGATTTTGCAGGCCATAGGCTTACTATAGGAACAGTTCACTCTAGACTCAAAGAGGAGGAGATTTACCCAGGTAAGAAGCTGTAAAAGGTCTGTGTTAATTCATGCACACACTGCCCATTGCTGTGGTTAGAGGTGAGAATCGCCTTAGCAAGGAGTCCTTGAAGGGTATGTACCCACCATGCCTTTCTCCATCGGCTGAAGGCAGTGTTCAGGGCCTGTGCCTCTCGGGCACGTGGATCTAGAGTCCTGGGTGTTCACATGAAGCTGTGGGGTGCCAAGGTTGGTGCCAAGAGGACCAGGCAGGCAGACTCAGCAGCCACCCCATCATTGCCCAGTAGTAGGTTTGTTCTAAGCAGGAGTTTCTCGGTGATTATACAGCAAATGTTGTAACAGTAAGTTTTTTCCAAACTCTTCATTTTCCCGAGAGACTCTGTGCTCTCTGATCCTTACAGCTGTCTGATCTTCCAGACCATCTATAATAATAAAGGCATAATATGCTAATTAGACCGGACGTCCTTCCAGACGACCTTCTGGACAAAACCAGGGCTGTGAGGGAAGCTGGTGCTGGCAGGCGGGGGAAGGAAGGCCTACTCTTGCATGAATTTCATGCATTGGGCCTCTAGTGGAATCATAAAGTCTCTGAGACCACAGAATCATGAAGTCTCCAAGATCACAGGATCATGTAGTCTTCTAGCCCATGGGATCATGACGTCTCCTACCCCTCGGGGTCACATAGTCTCCTAGACCACAGGATCATGAGGTCTCCCACCCCACAGGATCATGAGGTCTCTCGGTGTCTCTCACCCAACCGGCTCCACAGTGTGGACAGATGGGTCTGTAGCTCCTCTCTCAGCATTTCTGTCACAGCTGCCTGACTCCTTGATTGAATGGATACCAAGGATGAAATAGTCTGTTTTCCCTGAAGTTCCCACTTTTCATTAGGGCTTAATGAATGTCGGCCGGTCCTTGACACCAAGTGCCATGGCTGTCAGATGTGCCTTGACATTAATGATTTGTTCTTGGAGAAAGATATGAAACTCAGGAGGGTTGGCAGAACTTGATTAGGAAATGGTGAGTCTTCGAAGGTCTCCGTATTTTGTGTACATTTACAGGGTAAATATTAGTGAAAGTTTCCCATTCATACTAATTGTAGACAGGCATGTGATACCAATTTCCAAGGAAACACAAAATTCGTTTTCTAGAAACTTCTAAAAGTAGTATAAATCAGCTCCCGCTGTGATGTTGATCTCTGTCCACACATTGTATTAAAGTGTGCTGAAATGTGTAAGTTTTACCGGGGGACACAGAGGCTGAAAGCTTTTTCACAGGATTTATCGGATCACTGAAGGATTGATTTTCTCCTCCCTGGGCCTTTTTCTACTACAGTCTCAAGATTTATATTATCAAATCAGGTAAAGACTTCTTTGAAGCCCATTTGAATAACTGCCGATTGGTCATAACTTTTCAAGAAAGGTGTACAGACACTCCGGCGATATTCTTTGATTTGATCAACCTTGAAGGAAAAAGTTTAGCTGCTGTGATTTTCAATATCAGTCTTTCCCTAGTGTCCATACAGGTCTTTTAAAATTGCTAAACATAAAATTGAACTGTCTACATCACCTTCTCAGGCTGTTAACCCCCCCAAAAAAATTACCAAAAATTTTTAAATTTAATTTTAGATAAGAGTATCAAAATAGGTGATTCATGAACATTACAAGAAAGTACTGCTGTGCCATACATTATCTTTTACGTACATTTATTATTTCTTCGAAGTCCCATTAGATACAGTATGCACACAGTGGTGTGTCTCACACTTTGCTGCCTACTGTGATTTACGTCACTTTAGAATTAGCAAAGGGACAGGACACTAGATGAGCTCTTACACATTTCACTTACCGTATTTTCCACCGTATAAGACAACTGGGCGTATAAGACGACCCCCAACTTTTGATAAGATTTTCCTGGGTTAAAAAGTCCGGATGGAGACCGTATGCGGCACAAAAAGGAGCCGACCGGAGACACTTGCGGTTTCTGTCCAGCTCCATTGACAACCCCTGACTTTTGAGAAGATTTTCCTGGGTTAAAAAGTCATCTTATATGCCGGAAAATACGGTATTTTATAACTACTTTATAGGTGGTTGACCTATAGGTGGTTGACCTAAGATAAAAAGTTGTTGCCTTTAGAAACAGAAAATGCCATTTAACACGTTTACACCATGCCACGGAGCTATTGTTTGAATAGTTTATGCTAATTATGTTGCAGAGGAGATTTGGACACCGTGAAAGGCACCAATTTAATGATGTTTTATAGAAAGACACTTCCTGGAGAATTAATTTGTGAGTTTGTGGACGTGCTCTAGCCATCAACCTGATTTTATTTAGTGTTTTAAAGAACAATCAGCCAAATTCGAGTTGGAGACGAAGTTGAGACATTTAGGGCCAAGCACGGCATCGCACGAGAGGCAGGTGGAGGGGTCCAGTTCATGTGTGAGGAACGAACGTGGGGTAGACTGTGTCTTCAGGATGCAGGACTTTGGTTTGTCATCGGGTTTGGTCAGTTCAGGAAGCTGATGTACCTGTTGGAGGCAGAAGAGGCTACTGTTCTGCCTGGAACAGAGGAGAGGGCACACTGGGAGTCCCAGATGACCTGAGGGCCACTCCTGGCCCAGAGGTCCTTGTTCCTGACATGGATCCTGGTTGAACTAGCCCTTGGTCATTTGCATCATCCACATAGATTTGCAAAATTACGGTGATGCTGACTTTTGTGGTGGGTTCATAGCCTGCCACGTGTGACCACTGTTCATTAATGTTGACTTGTTCTACCTGATTCTTCCTCTCCTCGTCTGCACCTCACAAGGAGTAAAGCTGTCCCAATGTTAGAAAGGGGCAAAGAGCCTTTTACAGTTTTTCATCTCCATCAACTTCTGGTCCCCCTTAAAGGCACCCCCAAGGCTTCACCCTCTCGGCTTCCCCCTGGAGCCCCAGAGGTCATCTTTTATCATGAAGAAATTTTCCTGCAGGAATTCATTTTTGTACAGTTTTAAGTTTTACACTTTGGAACCTGATATTCATTCTACGCACGACAGTCCCACTCGACTGCATGTAATTATGGCTGGTCGACTGCAGTTTCTTGACAAGCTCTAATGAAATACCAACTTGTCAGGATTTAGTTGTCTTTCCTGGCACTGTGGATCTTAAACATTGTTATCGACTATGTCTAATAATAACTTTCGAACGTCGGCTACATTCTCACAGACACTTAAGTGTTCTGAAGGAGGTAGCTTTATTTTTAAACATGCAATTCAATTCACACTGATGGTATGCAGTTCAAAAATATATACCTGCATTCTCCTTTCACTTTGGAGAATTGTGATCCTAGAATGTGCCTCCTTCTGTTACTAATAACAATTGTACCTGAAGACCCAACTCTGTGGGCAAACCACACGCTAACCTTCGCCCTCACTGGCTGTTTCAGGGGGATAATGTAAAACATACACACGCCGCTATCCTCTCTTCCCTCTTAGACTCGGTGGATATCTCATTGGCAAGAGAGACTCAAGCAGCACTATTTGGTGTTTTACTGTAATGAGGCCTCTTCCCTTTGCAATAACACACTGTTTACATCGTGTGGGAAAGACCCTGTAGCCCAGCCGGTATGACTCAGTGGTTGAGTGTTATCGCAGGAACCAGGAGGTCACCGGTTCGATTCCCAGTCAGAGCACATGCCCGGGTTGTGGGCTCAGTCCCTGGTAAGGGGGCGTGTGGAGGCATCCGATCGAAGTTTCTCTCTCATCAGTGTTTCTCTCTCCCTCTCCCCTCTCCCTTCCTCTCTCTCTAAAATACCCATAAAAATATATTTTAAAAAAGAGCAGCTGTCCCGCTCTGCTGTCCCATGAGCATACCCGAGAGTCCTGGCAGCTCTGTGGTCTCTGCAGCACTCGGCGTCGCTATTCCTATAAAAATTGTAGTCGGGTGTGTGGTAGGGTTACCTTATGGTTTCCTTCTGAATGTCACTAACGCCTGCTGGCCGCATGCTTCCTTGTCACTTGTACATACCTTGTGGTTTGTGTTCTAGTTTTTGCCCGTATTTTGAAGTCTAGTTTGTCTTCTTGAATTTTGAGTCCTTTTATGTTCTCAGCGTAAGTCCTTTACCATGTACATTTCACAGATACTCTCTTCCATTTTGTGGCTTGTCACTTCACTTCTTAAAGAATGCCTTCTAAAATGGAGCTATTTTTTTTAAAATTTTGATGACGTCTAACCATTTTTATCTTGGTCACTTGCATGCACTTAATATGTCCAATCTAAGAAATAGTTGCCTAACCCTAAGTCAGATACATGTCCGACTGTGTTGTCTTTGGAGATTTTCCACTTTACTTATAGTATTTTAGTTTATGGTCCATTTCAAATATGAGTTTGTCTATACTGGAAGGTAAGGGTTGAGGTGAAATGTCCTGTTGAAGGGTATTCACTAGTTCCAGCACCATTGGTTGAGCAGGTGGGTTACCACTGCAGATTTGAAGAAACCAGGCGACCGTGTCGGTGAGGACCTATTTCTGGACTGTGGGACGTAGGCATCTGCGATCCATCTTCAGCATAGTCACCTTTTAGTAGAGAAAACTAATAGCATGTTGCCAGCTGGTTGCTGAATTTTCCCAGGGTGAAAATGATGCAGGGAAGAGGGGAGAGGGTATAAGAACAAAGAACTGTGTCCATGAGCAGCAGCACATTTCCCAGGAAGATCTGCCCGCCACAACTAGACAAGGGGAGGTGGAGACAACTAGACAAGGCTCAGCCCATTTTTAAAAAATAACCTAATAAGAAATAGGAGACGGTAAGACCTAGGTGATATGGGGGAGGGGGACTGTTAACCCCATACTACTCAGCCAATGAGGACCTGGGGGAGGGACTCTCGTACATTGGGGTTAAATTGCCTGGTATTGCGCTCTGAGCGTGCCTGCTCATCCAGACGCCGGATCTCACAAGACCGCACTGAAGGTCTCGTCGTTGCCATACTTCGTGTCCCTGGGTCCATTATTTGAATTCGGACAGGTGGGCATTTCGCACACGGACTTCCCTTTTTGTTCTATGGAACAGGGTGTCGATTCTTCCTCTGATTACTGATTACCTTTCTAGAAAGTCTCTGAACCAGAAGGACCGAGTTCTCCAACTCTGTTCCTCATTCCCCCCTTGTTTTAGCAGGTCTTTCACGTGTTAATATGAAGTTTAGATCAGCTTACCCAGTTGTACAGTTTCCTGCAGATACGTGGTTGAATGAATGTTTAATTTACAAATCATATTGGAGCAATTTGACACCTTAGCAATAGTTACTCTTCTGGTCTGTAACCGTCACCTAATTTTCCATTTTCTTAGGTGTTCTCTAATTATGCGCAGCAGTCTTTTCTTGTTCCAGTACACAAGTCTCGAGCACGTGTTACTTCCAATTTCTTTCTAAGCATTTTAGTTTCAGAGTTCTTGATCCACAGTGGTTTAAAAATACCTTTAACGTTGGAATTGGGTTTTGCTAGCATTCAGAAACGTGATTGACTTTGGCATTTGACCTTGCCTTCGGAGTCCTTGCTACACTCACTTATCAGTTTACTTGGCTTTATCGCCTATACCTCAGCGTGTTCTGCAGAGATCATCGTCTTTTGTATGTCGTTAAACCCCTGTGCACCTGAGCTGGCATTTTTGCTCAGCGGGGGTGTCAGGGATTAGCAGGTAGCTTTCTCCAGCACATGCTGTGTTGTAGTTGTGTAGACGGTACATAAGGAAGAAGTGATTCAATCTACTTCTACCCTTCAAGGAAAGCACTCAATAATTGAACTGTAGCTCAGCTGAGCATTTTACCCTCTTTTTATCTAAAACACCAGATATCAGTCCACGACCAGCTGCTTCTGTTATACACTGTGGTTGTCAGTACACTGGGACCAGGAAAACATCTCCTTGTGCATCGGTGTTTGACATAAATGTGTAAATTGCAAGGTCCTACTCTGCTGTGAGTTCTGTAGGAAAGTACAGTCATGTGATGGGCTATTTTTAGGCAGATTCTTCTATTCAGTGCAGCTTACTTGATAAATGCCTTTTTTGATTTTTATTTTACTTATTTATTTATTTATTTTAAATGCCTTTTTTAAAACTGGGCTTTTACCGATTCGTGCAGGTTTTGAGCAGTTTTATAAGCACTTACATTTATGTATATATGCATAAACTAAGCTTGCCGAGGCACGTGATACATAATTTTATAGGTTCACAACTATAAGGTTCTTTAAATGACTAACTGAGCCAGTTAAGGATAAGAATAGGATTCTCCTTGTGTGTGGAGATGTTTGGCACACCCTCTACGACCAGTGCATTTGCTGATTGGTTGGCATGCACAGCGCAGTTCTGTGACATTTTTTAAACCTGTTCTTCACCTTGCTCTTACCCAAAGTGTCCTTAGTAGGAACTGTTATTATCTGATTTTCTAGATGAGGGTGCTCAGGCCCAGAGAACTGTAGTAAGTTGTCTGAGGTCGCACAGCTGGACAACAGTGATGTGAGATGTGACAGCCGGGAGCCTGGCCTCTCAGCTCTTTACTGCATCATACCTGGCCAGTCCTGAAGGGAGGCGGGGTTCGTGCACACGTGACTCGTGGTGGCTTCCTAATGTACCTGCTGGTGTGTTTTCAGTCACAGTGGGTCAAGGGGGGGAGCTGAGGGACAGACATTGGACAGTGGTCGCTTATCTGCGGGCCTATGCCTGGCCTGCGACTGCTCTATCTTTCCCGGGCCCCCTGTCACCTCTCCAGCCCCTGGGCCAGCTCTGGGTGCTCAGTATCATGAGGAAGGGTCCTGGCTTCTGTGGTTCTCACACCATCAAGATGGAAGTCAGGATGAGTTCCTGGGGGTTTCCCCTCGTTGGCATAGCTTCTGCTCACAGTTCGTCGATTGGCTGCCTCCTGCAGGTGAAGGCACAGTCTCAAAGGTTGATTCTGGCACATTTTTACAGTCAAGTGCCCCCAAGGTCAGGAGCTTGTCGATGACTCTCCTGCCCTTTCCTGTCTGTCTCCTCACTACGGCCACCCATTCCAGTTCCTATCTCCGACAGTTACACATGCCAAGTATTTGATAGCATAGCGATGGCTTCCTGGAGAAGGTATGGTGTGTGTTGGCTTCCTTCACCTGCGTGATGGGAGATTCGCCCACGTTGCCGCCTATGTGAGTCCTCTGCTGTGGACTGGCAGTCCGTTGTGCGAATATGCGGCAAGGTGTGGCTGTCCTCCTCCTGAAGACACACCTTTGGGTTGTTGCTGATTTTTCTCTGAGAACATTCTCACACCAGTTGATTTGGGGTACGTCTTCATGCCTCCTGAGCCAAGAGCGAAGTGTGGAGTGTGCGTTTCACTTTAAAGTAACTGCCGCCGAGTATCCTAAGACGCCGCGCTGCTTTTTGCTCCCACCAGCAATGCCCGGAAGCTTCCGTTGCTCCACCTGCTTCCTCCCATTCATCAGTGTCAGCCCCTTTAAATCTAATCATGTCAGCACGTAGGAAACAGAATTCCATTCTGGTTTTCATTTGCATTTGCCTGGTGACTGATGGGGGTGAACATCTTTCATTTGCTTATTGACCGGCTGAATATTGTCTACTGTGAAATGTCTCTACAGCCACTCGGGTCTCTCATTAAAAAAAAAATATTGGTTTATAAAATTTTTAAAAGTGTCCATTGTGGATATAAGTCCTTTGGCAGATGGATGTATTGCAAATATTTTCTCCTAGTCAGTAGTTTGCATTTTCACCTTCCTCATTGTGTATTTTGATGAAGTCTAACCTGCCCATTGAAATAAACTTCGATGTGTTTACGGTTTAATGTGTCCTTAGTGATGATAAAGGCATTTCCAAGAGGTTTGATGAGTCCAGAATTTATAATTAAGTCCATGATTCTTCATAAATTAATTTTTATAAGGTGTAAGGTCATGGTCCATGTTCCCTTTTTTTTTTTTTTTAATTTACAGATATATAAATCTCCCAACAGCATTCCTTGAAAAGTCTTCTTTCCTCACAAGAAAGATTTGGAACTTTGTCAACAACCAGTTAGGCATCTCCTTATTCTCCCTTCTGTCCCGCTGGTCTGTGCGTCTATACTTACACCAACAGAACACCATCGCTACCACCGGTGTGCCGCAAGAACCTTTAGAACGAAATAGTCAGCGATTGCACTGACCTATTTCCCCTTAGATTGTAAAAAAAAAAAAAAAAAAAAAAATGACAACAGCCAATGCAACAGTAGCTGTTGATTGCCAGTGAATCAAAATTATACCTGTTGTTTTTTTGTCACACCAGCAAAAAATATATTTTTGGAGTGCTGCAGAATCAGTCACTACTTCATGGGCAGTGAGGTGAGAGAGGTTGAAAACCGCAGCTATGGATCCGACAGTCGTGAAAGTAGATGGTGAGTGTCTCCCAGCTCTGTTCCTGTCTTTAGGATTGCTTTGGTGTATCGGGTTGTTGGTATTTCGCGGTAAATGTTAGACCAGATGGTCAGTTTTACTTAATCCTGTGATGGTTTTCAATGGGCCTGACTTCAAGCATCTGTTGGTTTGGGTGAGAGCAGCCTTGATCTCTTTGAATCCACATCATGGTCCGTTCCTCCATTTATTTAAACACCTTTGGCTTCTCCCAGCCGTGCTGGCAGTTCTCGGTAGACAGCTCTCACCCCATTTATTCCCAGCTCTGACGTTCTGACATGCAGATGTTGCTGTTAAATTTTACTTTTCCACTGTTCATCAGTCAGATATAGAACTAGGATGGAATGTTGATTATGGACATGATAGCATTTGACCTTGTGAAGGTCACAAATTCTAGATATTTTTTGAAGTTCTTTGTGTTTTCTATGTAAGTAATTATGCTGTATAGAAATAAAAATATTTTATTTTTTTTATTTCTACTCTGTATGCTTTATTTATTTTTCTTGTTTTATTTCAGTGGCTAGTACTTCTAGTACTTCTATAAGTAGAGGGAAAATATCCTTGTCTTACTTGTTATTTTGGGGCAAAACCTAAATAAAAGAGTTATTTTCAGCACTTTTGGTCACATAGAGGAAGCATCCTAAGTTTTCATCACTCCAGTGATCAATGATGGTAGGTTTCCCCCCTCCTTTTTATCTATAACACACATTGCTTGATTTCCTAATGATAAACTAACCTTGCATTCCAGGGATACACGCCACACATTTGTGATGCATTATCGTTTCGTTTACTGTTAGATGTTTTCACCAGTATTGCTTGAAGCATTTTGAATTTATGATCATGAGTGGCAATTGGTATAATTTTCTTTTCTTTATTCGGTTTGGGTATTAGAGTTGTGCTGGTCTCTTTAATCAGGTTGGGGAGGGGGGGAGGCGTGTTCCTTCTCAGTTTTAGTTTGAAAGAGTCGTGCGTAAAGTTGGCAGCACTTCCTCCCTGAGTATTCGACGGAATTCACACGTGGGGTGGAATGAAGGTACCGGGGAGAAGAGAAAGTCGAGATGATAGCTTTCTAGTGGGATATGTTACCGTATAATGTGAGCACGTGCGAAGGTCACACGTGTGGAGAGACCTCAGTGTTTTTTAGTTTTGTTGTGGGGATCGGGGAAGAGCTGGGTGCCCGGCTCAGGGGATGGGGAGGTAACGTCTCTCTGAGGCTGGAAATCGCCATTTCATCCACATCGGGCTCTTCCCTGGTCAATTCTGTGATGGCAAAGTGTGAACAACACCTCTTTGAAACCCTTTCTTCCTCCGAACCCTTTCTCTAGCTATGAATTAGAGTAGCGTCCCGCTCTTACACTCTATTTTTGGAAACAGTTGATTGTGTTTCTTGAACCTCTTTGAAGCTTAATTGCTGCTGAAAGCAGCGTTTTAAAAACTTTGATTGGATTTTTATTAAAAAACCACTTCTGAATACCGGCGTAGGATTGCTGGGAAAAGCGTGCAGTTCTGTTTAATGCCCATATAATTCATCGGAGGCCCAAGCACATCCTCAGATCCACTGATTTATAAATAATAAGGGCTTACCCTTGTTGCTCAAGTATTTTGCTTACTGTGTGCTTTTATCTCTTATGTGGCACTTGGAAGTACTGGGGTTAGGGACAGCCCCCCGGAGTCCTATAAAACAGCTGGGTTGAAGGGCGAATCCCAGGGACTGCAGGAGATGATCCAGAAGGAAGAAATTCAACAACATAATGAAACAGTGCAAGTCCACTAAGCATAAAGTTCAGCCTTGGGTGGTGCAGTTCAGTGGTTAGAACCTCGACCCTCACATCAAAGGGTATTGGGTTTGATTCCCCGTCAAGAGCAGGTACCTGGGTTGCAGGTTTGATCCCCAGTCTTAGTCGAGGCACATGGGGAGGCAACCAATAGATGTGTCTCTCTCACATCGATATTTTTCTCTCCCTCCCTCCCTTCCTCCCTCCCTCCTTCCCTCCCTCCCTCCCTCCCTCCGTCCCTCCCTCCTTCCCTCCTTCCCTTCCACTGCCTCTGAAAATCAATAGAAAAAAATATCCTTGGGCAAGAATTAACAACAGCAACAAAATACTGTTTAGATGATTTCTTATTAAAAAATAGATTATTTGAAAAATCACATTTTGAGATGCGTTTACAAGGTCCACCATGGTTATATTATGCCAGAGCTTTTAACATATCTGTATTAAAATTATAGTCTTATTCAGATATGACAGCAGACATCCGTGACGCCCAGGCCATGGGTATTTCAGGGACACGGTGTGGAAGTCCACGGGGAGTGTAACCTGCTGTGTTTCATTCCTACGCTGTCATTAGCTTCTCTGAGACACGGTTTGGGCTCTGCAGATTAAGAGAGAGATGGAAAACCGAGCGAGACCATGGGAAGGATTAAAGGATTGACAAGATAATGGTCGGATATAGAAATTGGGATTTACTTGGGCAAAAATTGTTTTCTGAGAAATAGCTCATCATTTGTGTCATCTTAGTGGGGTGACCTTGTGTAACTGTAAACAGGGGGGGCTTGGTTTCTCCCTCCTCAGAATTAAAGAATGATTTCAGGGTGCTGTTAAGAGCTAAACTGTATGGTTCTAGGGGAGATTAGCACAGAAAAGGCATTATCGGAAAACAGCTCACATGACACGGAATCCAGAGAGCATGGGCTTACCTATCAAAAAGGAAAAGCTCGAATTCCGTGATAGTCTTCTGAGGGAACCTCTTTCTCGGAGAATTTTAAAAGGAAGCTCATTTGTGTGGGGAAAATGTTCGTCTACTTACGTGTTCAGAGAGAGTGGAGTAAGTACGTTTTCAGAAATGTACACCTAGCCATGGGCCAGTGATTGCAGTGCGAGCCCCAGCCCCCAAGGGTCTCGGGTTTGATTCCTGGCCAAGGGCATGTACCTGGGTTGCAGGTGTGATCTCTTGCCCTGGCCGCTGCACGTGTGAGAAGCACCCAGGCAATGTGTCTCTCTCATATCGATGTCTCTCTCTGTCTCTGTTTCTCTTCTCTTCCTCTCTCTCCCTCCCTCCCACTCTCTCTGAAAAGCAGTAGCAATAGGAAAAAAAAAACCCCTCTCAGGAGGATTAACAATAAATAAATCGACGCGTAGATAAAAATTTACCCCTGATCTTAGAGGTCTAAGCTTTGGAAGAACCAAAGCCAGCCACACCTTTAGTCAGGCATCATCGGGGTCCCACCTGCTCCTCATAGATCCCACCCTGCACCCCCTTCTTCCCTCCCTCCCTCCCACCCACCTCCTGGGGAGATCTTCACCCATGCTGTTGTCCAGTTAGGAATGCTCTTTCAAACCTGCTTGTGCTAAAGATCTCATTTAAGCATTATTGCCCGTGGACATCCATCACTCTCCTCATTACATCAGATTGTCCTGTTACACATCCTGTTAGCACCAAATCCATCCCCTCACAGTCCACCTCAGGGTAGGAGTTCTCACATCATTGGTGAACACACCTGGATGCGTCAGTCTCACGTCCTGTGATACAAGGGGCCAGAGCCAGGCAGGGTTTGATCATGGTCACATTCCCCAGTGTCCCAACACAGGCCTTGGCACAGGTGACATGAGGTGGAAGGAAGACGGGATGTCTTTACACGCCTGCAGGTCCTGGCCCCCCTCTCCATAGCATCGCTTCCTAGGTTTCTAATTCTGAGGGTTGATGAAGCTCTTTGTCAACTCATCATTTATTCCTTCACTTTTATGTTCACGTGGGAGATCATCTTTATTGCTGTTCGTGAAATAAAAAGTGTTAGGATGAAGAGAAAGTTGAAGGACGAAACTATGCAATACAAATAAATACCACATGTCAACAGGACATGGGTTCCAGCCCCAAATCTGACTTATTCACTCTGCCCCTTGCCCCCTGCTTGGCTTATTGTGAAATATGATCTATACTAATAATAGAGGAATATGCAAATTGTCTGGGATGCCATCACATAAAGACCAATCAGGACAAGGGGTGGGTCTGTGGCAGAGAGCTCTCAGCACACCTGCACCAGAGGTCTGAAGGCCACGGAGAGGAAGGGAGAGTATATAGGCAGTTAGAGGGATCAGGCTGGGAGGGGAGGTCAGTTAGGGGGATCAGGCTGGCAGGGGAGAGCAGTTAAGGCCATCAGGCCAGCAGGGGAGCAGTTAATGGCATCAGGCAGGCAGGCAAGTGAGCAGTTAGGAGCCAGTGGTTCCAGATTGTGAGACAGATCCCAGATTGGAGAGGGTGCAGGCCAGACTGAGGGACACCCCCCGTCCCCCCATGCACAAATTTCATGCACCTGGCCTCTAGAGAATAATATTTGCCTGCCATGCTGGAGGATAATATGTTCAAAATGAAATTTTTTCCGTTTTTGTTCTCTTTCTGTTATCTATTAAACTGAGTATATCTGCCCAAGGATAGTCAGGAAAATAATCAGCAGAGTACGAACAGTTACGTATTATTAGATAGATCTCCTTCTGTTATAAGGAATGGAAAGAAATCTAAGTAGGCTTACGAGGAAAGGGCTCTGTGGCTCACACAAGCTGAGGAATCCACAAGGAGCAGTATAGCGGGTTCTAAGGCGTGTGTCCAGAGTCCAAGGCCCCCTCCACTCACTGTCCTGCCTGTCAGCTTAGTCTCGGGTAGGACCACACAGTGGGCAGGTGGCCCAACACACATCCAGTCCTTCCAGTTAGCATCCCAGCTGAAAACCAAGACACGACCCAGCCAGCATGGCTCAGTGGTTGAGCATCAACCTATGAACCAGGAGGTCACAGTTTGATCCCACTCAGGTCACGTCACCAGGTTGTGGGCTCGATCCCCAATAGGGTGTGTGCAGGAGGCAGTTGATCAGTGATTTTCTCTCATCATTGATATTTCTCTTTCTCCCTTCCCCTTGGACATCAATAAAAATATATAAAAAAAAGAAGAAAAGGGAAATAAGACAGGCAGGAGCACAAGCATTCTTCTCCATGGGCCTCAGGTGACCCAGCATGGCTGCCCGATTCACCTTGTGAGCTAATCCCTGAACCTGTCATTGCGGGATTTGATTAGTTAGGCCTGAGACCAGCACCCTTGTGTGAGTCCAGAATGGAGTAGGTCTGGCCTCACTGCATGGAACTGAGGGGAGGAGGGTCCTGGAGAGAAAATGGGGTGCTCCTCAGGAGGAAGGGACAGGGGGAAGGCAACATAAAGCATCTACCTCTACTTCTACCTCCGTCCCTGGGTTACCTATAATCTCCTACCCACGTCGGGCTTCTCTGCATTTTTCAGTAATTCTGCAATCATCTTGTACTGTGTGGGCAGCAACAAGCAATCCCACTGAGACGCTGTATCCAGTATGTGCTCCGGGCCCTAGGGAGCCCCGTATTGAAGGGGATGGTGAAGGCCGACCGGGAACTTTTCAGATGCTAGAAATAGGATAGGCAACCACCTCAGCCCATAACTTTTGTCCCCAGCATTTGAGGGATTAAGCGTGTCTGTGTGGTTGTTTATTTAATGCCCTTAACCAGGGAGAGAATTGGAGGTGTTTTTCCAACATACATCTATCATCTCTCTGCAGGAGGCCAGGTCTGTCTGTCTGCTCCGTGGGGTCTCCTTGAGGGACCTCAGCACTTGCTTCCTGCATGTATGTCTTATTTCCCTTTCCAAAGTGTGTTGTCAGAGGGGAGGGCTGGGAGCTGTGGGATGGGACGGGGCATGGCCAGGAGTCAGGACCTCAGAGGTATCTCCACATCCACAGTCAGTGTCTGCTTTATGCCCTTGTTCAGTTGTTGTCTTCATTGATTTTTATTTTTAAACATCTTTTGATTGATTTCAGAAGGAAGGGACAGGGCTAGAGAGATAGAAACACCAATGATGAGAGAGAATCATCGATTGGCTGCTTCCTGCTGGGGATCAAGCCCACAACCAGGGCCTGTGCCCTGACTGGGAATCAAAGCGTGACCTCCTGGTTCATAGGTCGACGCTCGACCACTGAGCCACGCCACCTGGGCTCTTCACTGATTCTTACTGCGTTCTTCCCAGAAGAAAGTCTCAGAGCCTCACGCACAGAACTGTTTTCCTCTCGTCCGACTGCATTCTGCGTTCCACCTATACTGAGGGGTGACCTGGTTGCCCACCTTTACCGATGTTGTCACCTGAGTATTCCGTGCACAGGCCCTTTCTGTGGACTTCCTGCGCTCACAGCCCAACAGGTTCTCCACGGAAACCCTGAGCCGGCTTCCCGGGAGGCTATCACCTTTGCAAACCAGCCCGAGGCCTTTGGGCTTCTAGAAAAGGACGTCGGCCTCCATGATTCACTGTGAAACGAGTGATTAACACCGACATTTTTTGAAATTAGGACATAAACAGGCTCTAAAAATGTCACCGTTAAGTAGATTATTAATTTATTTCATTTATGCATAGTGTCTACTCATCAGGAGCACTGCGGCCTCCTATTATTGCTCGAATCCAATTTGGTTGCACAGCGCCACCCGGTAATTTCAGCGTGAGTGATGGCGGGAGATAAATCAGCTCCGGATTCCGACGGGGCAATTCCATATCTACACGCCTGCAGGCCCTCTTGTGCGGGAACTCCGGCCTTTAAACAAGGACAGCAGCATAGACCTTTGAAAAACCAAGGCGTTTCCTTTGCTAGGTTATTTTTCATGCATACATTTCATTTAGGGGAAAATTATTTCAGTCTTAAATATGTGCCCTTGCCGACAAATGCAAATGTAGTCAGCAGACAAGTGCAAAAGGTGTAGAAAAATATAGCAGTTATCATGTGACTAGTTCCCATTGCACTAGGGCCTTGCATAGGCAAGTTTTTTCTTTTCTTTTTGTCATTCTCACCTGAGGATATTGTTTCCATTGATTTTTGGATAAAGTGGAAGGAAGGGAGGGGAAAGGGGAGGGAAGGGGAGAAAGAAAGAGAAAGGAAACACCAACTGGTTGCCTCCTGCCCATGTCCAGACCTGGGCATGGATTGAACCTGTGACCCAGGTGTGGGCCCCTGAGCAGGAATCAAGCTCATGGAATCGAGCTCATGGAATCGAGGCCTGGGGGCACTTCATCTCGATCCTGGGTCTTTATGCTGAGATTGGAAGTGAGTTGCTGCTTTCTACCAATCAGAGTAGCCAGCCATCTGAAGGTAGCCAGCCCTCTGAAGATAACCAGCTCTTCTGAAGGTAGCCAGCCATCCGAAGGTAGCCAGCCCTCTGAAGATAACCAGCTCTTCTGAAGGTAGCCAGCCATCTGAAGGTAGCCAGCCCTCGGAAGATAACCAGCTCTTCTGAAGGTAGCCAGCCATCCGAAGGTAGCCAGCCAGCCAAAGGACCACATTAAGTGGTCGACGACCATGAATGCTGGTGCTCACGTACCTTGCCTCCAGGTCACCTGAGAATCCTCCCGATGCAGGGAAGGGCTTGACTTTCTCACCAGCTCTCAGGCGCCTGCTGCGGTGGGGTCGGCCGACCCCCAGCACGCTGGTGGGATTTTCAGGGAAAATGAGTATTCTCTGTCTGGCATCTGATGGGGGAGCCTGGCCACGTGTGGCTGTTACACACTCACAGGGGGTTAATGTGACCGTGTGGCCCACACAGCTCGGGGGTAGGAGAGTAATGAGAACCCTGAATGCCCTCTCCCCTGTGAGCACTTTGAGGGTCGCTGTTGCATTTGTAGGAAGTGAAGACAGGACTCA
This sequence comes from Murina feae, assembly GCA_004026665.1. Classification (NCBI taxonomy): domain Eukaryota; kingdom Metazoa; phylum Chordata; class Mammalia; order Chiroptera; family Vespertilionidae; genus Murina; species Murina feae. The sequence goes on from PVJC01023023.1 coordinate 22,798, forward strand.
GTGGGTCCGGCAGCTGCCACCTCTCGGTCCTCTTCTCACAGTGGGCTCCCTGCCCTGGTCCTCACTCTCCAGGCCCTTCCCCAGGTCACCTGACATCAGGTTCCTCTTCCTGAGGCCGCATTCCAGAGCATCCATCCTGGTCCTCAGAAGCCTGTCCCACGGAGATTCTGCATCCATCCCTGTGTCCCTCGCTGGATTGCAATTGCACAGGGCAGGGGCAGGTGCATCCTTATATTCCCCGGAATGAGCAAGAGTAGGTGCCGGCGCTGGTCCTGAAGAGGAAGCATTGGATAGGGATGTCTATCCACAGGCACAGATCCCTCGGGGAGCTTGTTACGATGCAAATTCCGCTCAGGTCAGTGTCAGGTTAGGACGGCATTGCGGTTCTCATTGCCACCAGCAGGCAGGCCGGTCTTGGTGCGAACAGTGTCCGAGTTCTGTTCTGAGAGACATATTCTAGTGGCCCCGGGCCGTGTCTAAGTGCACTTTAGTTTCTTTGGTGAAAGGGGCAGCGGACAGGTTTGGTCGCTCCATTGGAGGACGAGAGGGAGTCCATCCTCCCGCCCCCGTTCTGGCTGCTGCCACGGCAGGTGCCTGTGGGGGTCTGTACCCCCAGCATCAGTTCCCAAAAAAACTGACAGTAAGTTTTAGTTTTGGCAAATGATTGTCGCAGGGGAACATTCAAATCTAATAAGTAAAAAAATGAACAGAAACACCAGGCACACATTCTATAAACTGCATCATTGTAGAAAGCAGCTCCTGGTGAGAGAAATACAGCAGCATGCCAGGGTGATCAATGTCCTGTGTTTGGAACATAGCTGGCTCCGTTTTCCTCTTTGGACCTTCTGGTAATTTCTAAGTTATATAAAGTGGGTATGTATTATATCCGCAGCCAGAGAAATGGGATATTATTTTCTAAAATATAGGCAGTAACTAAGCAGCCAGAAGTGACTTATTAACATCTGATCATCTAATTATCAAACACTTATCCACTTTAGGCAGCAGCCTGTGTACAATGCCAAGGTTCACCAAGGAGAACTCATCACGGAATCTAGGCAACCTGGTTAACGATAGAAATAAATACTCGTTACTCAGTCACAAAACAGACGCGTTACCTGCACTACCTGGGAAAACAGATTTATCCTGACTTGACTTAAAGATAGACATGCTCTTAAAATATATTTACATGGAATGTTATGTAATTTATATATATATATATGTACCCTATATAATAAAAGGCCAGCCACCATAAATAGGATGACTGGAACGACCAGAGACCAGAACCACTATGGTGATCAGGCAGGTAGGCAGAATGGTTAGGGGCAATCAGGTAGGCAGACAGCCCCTCCCCAGGCTGGCTCTGCCCCCAGGTAAGCAGTTAGGGGTGATCAGGTAGGCAGGCAAGTGGTTAGGGGAGATCAGGCGGGCAGACCAGTAGTTAGTGGTGATCAGGTAGGCAGGTAAGGGGTTAGGGGTGATCAGGTAGGCAGATGGCCCCTTGCAGGCCTGGCCTCGCTGCCAGCAAAGAAAGAGGGAGGCCCAGGCCAGCCAAACCATCGCACCCCATACCTGTCACCTGTCACCTGCAGAGGGAGGCCAGGATGGCAGGGAAGGGCGGGGGCAGTGCTGCAAAGATGGCAAGGAGTGGCAGCGGTAGGGATGGGGCCAGCTGCCTGCAGCTAGGGGAAGGAAAGCCCAATAGGCCCTGACCTCAAGCCAGGCCTAGGGACCTTGATTGTGAGAGGGTTCAGGTCAGGCTAAGGGACGCCCTACCACTCCCCCACCCCCGTGCCATCGAGTGCACAAATTTTCTTGCACCGGGCCTCTAGTATATATCAGGGAGGAAGGGAGAAGGAGAGACAGAAACATCAATGATAAGAGCATCATTGATCAGCTACCTCCTGCACGCCCCACACTGGGGATCGAGCCCACATAGGTCAGTGCTCATAGGACAATGGTTCATAGGTCAATGCTCACCCACTGAGCCATGCTGGTCAGGCAGGACAGACCTAATTTCCTCTCTGACATCAGAGGTAAAGCTGGGGTACACTTGTGCCTTTTAAATTTAGTAGTTAGGTAGCCTCATAATTTAAGTAAAGTTTAGAAGATTATAAATTTAGTCTAAATTGATGAAATCTTTTGTCCTGCTGGAAAAAAAATTATAATACTGTTGTATCTTTGGAAATGTTAATTTTATGTTGGAATTGGGATAAACTAGAATTATTTTATGATGGTACTTTTACAAGAAAATGATGTGCATAGAAGGAGATTTAGGCTTGCGTTTTGCATAACTTTTATAAATGTTCCCTTTCTGCAGCAAATCCTTTCTGTACACATTACAGAATGGCTGCCTGTTTCAGCTCAAATAAAGGGAAATGGTGTTCAAAAGGGTATTTTCTCCATTCCCGTCTTTTAGGTTGAAATTAGAGCTCTGTATCCATTTGGAATCTCTCTGGTGAGGGGCCATGAGCTCCACTGAAGTTAGAGTAAGGAGTAAGAGGACATTTCCACACGGAGAAAGAAAACCTCCGTCGCCGGCAGGATTTGTTTCTTTCCGTCTCTTAACTCTTTCAAGTCCATCGCCATGACTTCTCCTTGTGTCAGGAAGATGCCTGTAGGAGTCCAAACCACCCATTCTTCCTGTGAAAGACTTGGCGGAAACGCTCAAACTGTTTCTAGGTTGTTCTTCCAAATATCCTGAAATGCATTTTGATTGGTCATCTAAAATCATGTGTCCACAACTGAATCAAGTCACAGCAGCCAGGAACCTGCCAAGATGGGGTTCCCCCAGCTCCCCGTCCTAAACATTATGGAGTGAGGGCACGTCTCCAATTGAAAGACGGGGAGGCAAGCGTCACGCACCCATGGCATGCATATTGTTAGGAAAGCCTTTTCTAAGTGTGACAGATGTTTGCTGCCTAACAAGCAACCTCAAAAATCCCCTTGGCTGCCCTGGCCAGTTTGCTCAGTGGATAGAGTGTCAGACCACAGACTGAAGTGTCCTGGGTTCGATTCTGGTCAAGGGCACGTACCTAGGTTGTAGGCTTGATCCCTGATCCTAATTGGAGCCCATGTGGGAGGCAATCAATAGATGTGTCTCTTTCACCTCAATGTTTCTCTGTCTCTCCCCTCCTTTCCACTCTCTCTATAAATCAATGGAAAATATCCTCGGGTGAAGATTAATAACAACAATCATCAGTAGCCGCGCGAGCAAGTTCCTCTAAGGGCAGATGGCGTGAAAGCAGAAAGATGAGCAGAATCATGAAAGGCTTTTCAAACCTTCATCTTGAGGCTGTGACACTGTCACCTTAGCCCACAACTTACCAGGCAAAGGAAGTCATGTGGCAAAACCCCACATCACTGAGCGAGGAAATACACTTTTGGGCCACTGGGAGGTGCTGGAGAGTCATGTGACAAAGGGCATAGAAACTGACTCTACTACAGGACAGGAACGCAGAAGGGAGCCAGGATCTGTTCCCCAGTGGCCCCTCCCCCTCCTCCATGACAACATCAGTTACCAAATTTCCCCCCAGGTCCTGTCTATGGAGCTAATTATTCAGACCCAAGAAGGCACACAGCTCATCACCATTATTACATTACACACTAATATCTGCACGTAATTTGTTGCATATTAGGTAAGTAACCAATGCAATCGCTTAATTCATGTTGACATTTTCCCATGTTTTAGCTTTGGAGTCCCAAGCTTTATGGAATTACAGTTCTAGAAGAATTCCGATGTGAATTTTCCGTTTCCGGTCAGGTTTCTATCCTCGGAGTGGATTTGTTCCCTCCGAGTGGATTGGCTAAACCCTTCCCTTCTCTCCTCTCCTCCCCCCGCCCCCCCGACACAGAAAAAAACACACAACGTGAGGGCAAATCAGCATTAATTCTGAGTCGGCTATGGTTTGATGGGTGAGTGTCATAACTTTAATGTGAGCTAAGTGTATTTTTATGCGG
>PVJC01023024.1:0-26748 GCA_004026665.1 Murina feae
GAAGAAAAAGGAAAGTAAAAATTATGAACAACAAATATATATCAACGAGTGAATCTAAGAATCAAGTGAATAAAAAATCTGATGAACAGAATAAACTGGTGAATAGAACAGAATCAGAGGCATAGAAAGGGAGTGGACTGACAATTTTCGGGGGTTAAGGGTGTTGGGGGTGCGTGAAGAGACTGGACAATAATTGTACACCTATGGATGAGGACAGTGGGGGGGCAAGGACAGAGGTTGGGGTGGGAAATGGGAGGAGGGGAGCTATGGGGGGAAAAAGAGGAACAACTGTAATAATCTGAACAATAAAGATAAAAATAAAAAATTTAAAAAAATAAAAAAATAAAAATGTTATCCTAGAAAAAAAAGATGCATAGATTTCTAAAACTCTATTATAAAAAGTTATCAAGTATAAGATGAAAAAAACTTGCATTTTCATATTTTATCTTTCCAAAAAGAAAGAAAATTATGAAAAGACTTTTTGAGAAAACAGCAGTCAGTTACTAAGAGTGGGGAGAGAAATTCTGGGTCCTTCTATCATTGTTCATAATTCCACATTCCCTGGTTCTCATCTTCTATTGCACAGTGTACCCATTTCATTATGACTAGCAATTTCTTTTTTCTGATTAGTTTGAAAGCAGCATTTTCCACTAATGTAGAAGCCTGCTACTGTCTATCAAGACATAACCATAGATTTAACCTCTATCTTATTCTCTCAACTGCATAATGAAAGTGGTAAAGTAGACATCTTGTTCTGTCTCACTGATGAGAGGGGGGAGATTATGAGGATATTAGAAACCAAAGGCCTCACAACTCAATTTCCTGTGGTCACGCGGCTATTATTCTATGAGTCGGAATAAAATTTAATCAGGATTTCATCATCATAAGCCACAGCTGAGGCATTGAATTGGTGTAAACTCTCAGAGAGTTTCTAGCCATGTTAGACAGAGATCTATGCAGCAATGACATGAAGAGGAGACCCTGGTAACCACTCAGATAGCCTCTCATGTGGCTCTGTAGACCATTTACACATTCTCTAGGTACCATCCAAGCTCAATCCTACCAAGAATTTAAATTTTAAAAAAATTTTAAAGCATATCTGCCTATGTGTTCTTATCTGCTAATCAATTTCCCTGAAGCAGAGAAAGAGGGTACAAAGATCAACTGTGCCCTTCACCTTTGGGTGGCACACAGGTACCTTTCTAGAGAAAAGAGACAAGTAAAAATTTTTTTTATGATTACTTATATACAAAGATTCTTCTAACTGCAGTTTGGCTAGACAGAGAAAATTGGATCTATTTAATTTATGACCTATTAAAAATTGTGTGAAAGTGGTCTCAGAGATAAAAGGAACACTTAGAATAAATGTTTCACCAGAGAACACTTGTAGGAATGTCTTCATCGCTGCACTTTATGCCTGCAATCACCCTATCATCACATGCTCATGAAACACTGGGAGCCTAGTTCCTCTGGGTAATTCCAAGTTATTCAATGAGAGAGATTGCGTCCTCGTGATCTACTGGACCACAGTAGACTCCAAATTGGAAGTGGATTAATCGTGAAGACCCACATTTGTTTGTTAATGATTCAAGGTCAAAGGTAGGTCAGAAAAAGGAGATAAATAAAGTAGGAGGTAGCGATGAAGCAAAATGAGACAGGTGGGACAGGTATTGACTATGGACCTGAAGAAGCCGAAATTCAAGTCCCCCTGAGGAGGGCAGATTGGCCATGGAAAATGGAAGACTGACAAATCTCAGAGGGAAGGTAGGAATGGGTGTTGGGGGCAGGAAGAGCAACTGGGGAGTTTATGTGCATATATGAACACAGATAATAGTGCAGCATAGTGAAGGCTGGAGAGGGGCAGATGCTGAGTGGAGGGGGTCAGTGGGGGGAAAAAAGGGTGGGATGTCGTAATACTTTCAACAATAAAGATAAGCTTTAAAAAAGGAAGAAGAAAATGGAAGACTGGACAAGACCAGAAGAAGGTGATCAGAGGGCAGGACCAAGGAATGAGCTAGACCAGACCAACAGTGTGAGGCAGGGAGCTCTCATCAAGAGTGATGGGCAAGCAGAGCCTGGACTGGGGGATGGGCAAGCAGGCAGGATGCAAGGTGGACCCAGCGGGTGGTCAGCATCAGGGTCTAAGGCAGCAGGAAGAGTTACTACAGTGACAGGGTTGGGGACCAGGATGCCAGGCTCTAACCCTGGGAAAAAAGAGCAGGGGCAAGGCAGGAGCCCAGTGTGTGAGGCCTCAGAAATTCACGGGCTGAAGTGCATAACAGGAAGAGGGACTGAGGAACTGGACCAAGGGGAGAGACAGAGGCATACAGCAGAAACTAAGAAGGAATTAGTCCCTAAACATGGGATGCAGTTCAGAGCAGGGGCAGCAACAAGACTAATGTGCTGAGTCACAGAAGGAATTGATACTGTTGTAATTAACCTAGTTATTAATAACAGGAAAGGAGCAAAGGGAAGGTCAAATATTATAGGTATGTCATGTGGGAAACTTTGCCAGAAACTGCAGCTTTACACTCCCCAGGGAACCACTGGTCTCTTCCCCCACAGATTGCAGGGGGAAGGGTCAGGACAGGAGAGAGACAGACGCATGCCCAGTAAAGTCCCACATAGGAATAGGTCATTGGCCAGAATGGGTGTGGCCACTGCAAGCTTGAAGATTTGAGGTATTTAATCCCCTAAACAAAGAAGCTCACTCTCTCCGTTTCTCTTGGCTCCTCTTGGTTGACTCCTGCCTTTCGGGGCTCTCTGGCTCCCCAGCCGCGTGGACCCCACACACAGTGGACTAATGGGCTACAACTAGGCTGATGCTGCGCTGGACCCGGCTGCAACATGGCACGGAAACGCTGGACCTTGGCTTTGCTTCTAGCTCTGCTGAGTCACCAGCTACACTCTTCCAGGACTGAATGGAGGGAAATGGGACTTTGAAAACCCAGGGCTGTAATCCCACACAAATAAAAAGCACTTATCTGCCCGTGTGAGTCTCTTTTCTTTGAGAGAGCCTAAGGATTTCACCCTCGGCACTCAGTGGGGAAAGGGACACCTCACTTCTGCCAATAACAAGGGGGGAATCTTAATTCCCTGTTTACCACTTTCAACCTTGCCAACTGGTTACTCTGGAACTTTGGGCAAGCTACTTAACCTCTCTGAACCTCAATGTCCCCATCTGTAATAGGCTAATAGTGCCTATCTCATAGATTTGCTGAGAGGTTTAAGTAAGACAATGAGTGCAAACCCCTTACTACCATGTCTAGCACATGGTAGGGTTCAACACATACTAACTTTTCTTTCCCTACTATTCCTTTCACTTTATTCCTAATCAACTCTAAGTTTTTTAAAGGTAGGTCTAAGCCTTACTAATTCCCCTGTGAATCTTGCCCAGTTCCTACCATAATACCAGGCCCCATATGCTCCATGGTGAATTCACTGACAATGAATGAACAGTAAAAGAGTGGTCGAGCGGCTGTGGAATATAAAGGTGTCATAGCACACCAAATAAGACTTTCCTTGGTTACTGGAAGTCAAACAAATGAATATTTTCATCTACAGGCATTTTTAGCATCACCTTTTCTGGAACAAACCCTGAGTTTTAGTACTGAGCTTGTGTAGCAGAGACTACATCTATGGTCATTAAAACCAAGTAGAACTTCAGAGTAAGGAAGCATTTTTTCCATTCTCTACAAGGTGGGGCGGGGGAGAAAAGGGAGGGCTAGAGATAGGGTCAGACTGTCACAAAGCACCAGCAGCCATTTCTTGGTGGTTAGTGGACTGGGGAAGGAATGGGGGGAAGGGATTTAAGGAGGAGGTGCAGCAAAATATTGAGGTCAATGGTGGATATGTCCCTTATCTTGATTATGGTGATAGTTTCAGGGGTACATAGATATGTCACAACTTTCAAATTGTACACTTTAAATATGCATAGTTTATTATGTGTCAATTATACCTCAATAGAGCTGTCAAAAAGACTGGAAAGTCATCAAAGAATTTTTTTAAAGTTTGCAAGGTTTGGGATCAGAACAAAATATCAACTAGCTACTGTATTCAGTTGATAAAAATCTTTCTCATAAATTCAAACATTTCTCAATGGTCAGTTGAATTGCCATAAGATATGGATTTTTTTTTCCTTAACAATAATATAACAATGTTAATAGCTGAAATTAAATCTCTCACTATGGTCTGAAATAATCTGTGCACTTTAATATGTTGCATGATTTAATCCACAGTATAAACCCATGATGTAGATAGGACATCATCCTCATTTAGATGGTGCGCTAACAATGAAGAGCACACACCAAGAGTGACCTGGGATTTCAAACCAGGCAGTCTGAGTCCAAAGTTATGCTTTTAGTCAAAAGCTCTCCTGCCTCCTGATTCAACTTTAGGGGAAATTTCCCATCGAGGCTATCAGTCAAGGGCTTCTGTCTTCTCCTGTCCTGGGGCTATTTTCCCTTGGTATGATTCATCAACTTGTCTTTTGACAAAAGATAATATGTCACAATTTAAGTTAGATGTAGTTCACAAATGAAAAATTCATTTGAAAATCAACTAATATAACTTATCATATTCATCATATTAGCAGAGTGAGGGAAAATATCCATATGTTTACCTCCATAGACGCAGAAAAACTTTTGACAATATGAATATTAATTATATATTAATAATAAAATAATATTGTAACAGTGAGCCAGTTGATTAAATTATTAAGTTTCACATTAATTCACATTTTGAAAATAACTGTTAACCAAACTAGTTAGAATTAACTATTTTGATTTTTTAAAAGACTTAAAGATTTTTTTAAAAAAAATTACAGAGTAAATATAATTTCTAATGATGAGATGTTAAAAGTTGTTCTTCTGAGATCAGACATAAAAAAAGAATGTCCACCATCATCTTCTATTACCATTATGTTAGAGGGTCCTTGTTGGTGCAATAAGGCAAGAAAAAAGAATTTAATTTGCAGCAGCATGGATGGAACTGGAGAGCATTATGCTAAGTGAAATAAGCCAGTCAATGAAAGAAAAATACCACATGACCTCTCTTATTTATGGATAATAAGGACCATTATAAATTGATAAACATAAACAAATACAGAGACAGAACAGCATTGAACAGACTGTCATTCTACAGCTTGAAGGCTGGGGAGGGTGAGGAGGAGTTAAGAGATCAACTGAAAGACTTGCATGCATGCATATGAGCATAATCAATGGACACAAGAAACTGGGGGGTAGGGGAGGAGGGGGGAAGGTCAAGGAGAAAAAAATGGAGACCTATCTATCACTTGTTGTAATACTTTAAGCAATAAAAAAATAAAAAATAAATTGAATTTGCTTTTGTAAAAAAAAGAAAGAAAAAAAGAATTTATAAATTCTTTTTATAAATTGGAAGAACCAATTAAAACGGCATTATTCATACATGGCATGATTGTATATTTGGAAAATTTAAAAGACTCTTATAGACAAAATTATTATAACTAATAAGTTTAATTAGCAAGTTTGCTGGATACAAGGACAACATCCAAAAATGTTTTGTATTTCTGAACCCAGGGCCCTTCAGTCTGCAGGCTGACACTCTATCCACTGAGCAAAACCAGCGAGGGCCTGAATACTTCTTTTTTGAAAACACACTGTCTTGGGGATCCCTCCCCGAGCAACTGGCTCTGATGTGGAGACCATGCCATCTTGAAGGGGAGAGTGGATGTTGTCAGAAGCCTGAAAATCCCAGGAATCTACAACAAAGGCACCCAGCGAACAGCTGCGAACCCGGGAACACCGTCCCTAGGCGGCGCGAGCACGTGGATTTGGAGGAGCTCTACACCCCCTCATGGAAAGGTCAGATTTCACCTGGGATAAGGAGAGAGAGAACTACATAACCAGACACCCAGAGAAGAGAGATCATGGGGAGACAAAGAAACAGCCCGCATATGAAAGAAAAACAGGCATCACCAGAAAAGGAAGTAAACAAAACAGAGGCAAGCAACCTGTCAGAGAAATAATTCAGAGAAATGGTTATAAGGTGGATGAAAAGAATGGAAGACAAATTCAATAATATGTGTAAGAGCCAAGAGGAAATGAAGAAGGACCAAGAAGAAATGAAAAATGACATAGTGCTATAAAGAACGCAATAGAAAGCATCAACAGTAGACTAGAAGAAGCAGAGGACTGCATCAATGAGCTAGAAGACAAGGTAGAAAAAAATACCCAAGCAGAGCAGCTTCTAGAAAAAAAAAATTAAAAAGCAGGAAGAGAGCCTAAGAGAACTTTGGGACAACATTAAACAAAACAAAAATATATTGTATTTCTCTGTAGCATCAACAGTTAGAAATAGACAATTTTTAAAATACCTTTTATAATAACATAAAAGTATCAACTATCTAGAAACAAATGTAAGATTATATAGGTTTCAAGTGCCTATTACTATGATACATAATCTGTATATTGCATCTCTTTATTTTTACTCCTCTCTTTCTTCTTCTCCTGCCTAATCCAGTCATTTAGCACAACCCTACCTTTTTATAAGTTCTTCCTTGTACAGCTCAGTTTAAGTTCATTTTTCTTGGCTTGAATTCTATAATAATGTTCAACATTTAACTATTCTTAATAACGTTTGCAAACTCTTATATCATACATTATGAAGATAGTTGTCATCTCCCCAACAAGGACACTCACTCCAAGAGGACAAATATTCAGACCTTATATTTCTTTGCTTATTCTTTGTATAGTGCCTTCCATATATGATATGCTTGATGCACATGTACAAATGTGATTTGTTTTATATGCAATATGTTGCCACAATTACTGGATAAGAATTAGTCAACACATTGGTTTCAATACAAGTAGAGGCAATAGTCCAATATGTTAGAAATCTAAGCTTTATATGGCTTTTTTTCTATTAATTAGAGCAGCATGACAAACAATAATTTTAGGAGCCTTACGAATTCCTAAGAATTTACCCAGGAAACTAAGAATTGGATTCTTTACCCAGAAACTCTATAGTCTCAAATCAAAGCACTTAGCCATAAGATTTCCTAGAAGAGCAAACAGAAACACTCAAGATCTTTTTAAATAAATTCTGTGTTCTTTGTGTTTTATAATACCAGAGGGACCCAATTAAGTATACCACCTCCACATGCCCTCAAAGCTTATGAACAGTGGCTCAGCAAACACACTGAACCTAAAGCTCCAATTAACAGAAACTACCATGAGTAGACTAAAAGGACAGCAAGTGTGTTCCCTAATTCTATTTGCTCACATTCATTCTAGGATAAGATGTTTAAAATCCAAAATGTTAGCCCTTAAAATTACCAAACAAAAGCATACTTCCTAGGTTGCCAGAGAGTCCCAGAAGAATTATGAAAATGGATTCATAAAATTGTTCCAGGTGCTATCTTCTGTCATCACTCTGTATATTTAAATATGAATATGAAAATGAGACAGAGCAGGAAAAGAAATGAGGAAGGAATCCAGGCAAACACTGATACTGCTAAAACCAAACAGATTTTCTCTGATTCACAAGGGTATGTCCAAAAGATGGAGTGAGCCACAAAAACATGTAAACATCCTTTTGGCAAATAGTAGCTTAAGAAAGAGACAAGATACTCTTCATCCTATGTAGTTCCTCCAACAGAACTGGAGAGCTGGAGTGAGTGTGTGTGTGTGTGTGTGTGTGTGTGTGTCATATTACTAGTGTCATCTGGTGATTCTTGATTGTCCTATCATTCTTCTGTGTATGCATCTCTAAAATAATCAGGTGGGGACCTAGTTATTTCGTTGGGGGGCCATTACATGTCAGTGTTTGAGGGTCCTTTCTCTTGGACTAGTTTCCTCAGAGGTGATTCCTCCAGACTCCTTACTGGATAGTACAAGCCTTGCTATCAGTATTGAGATGGGAGGGTCTGGGGTCTCCCCTTCAGCAAGACAGACTTCATTTAGTCTCTCTATTTTTCAGAAGGGATTACCCCTCTCCACCAATCTGCAGAGAACCCAGAATCAGTAGGGCATCTGTGGCTATAATAACTCCTTTCACCCAACTCTGTTTTCAGCCTCATCTCAACCCGTCATGGAAGCACCTGTTGTCTTCAAACCCCAAGCCTTTCTGGGGTTCCTTAGTTTGATGGACTTGCCTTTTTTCATTTTCATTTTTATTTTTCAACTACAGTTTACTTTCCATATTATTTTGTGTTGGTTTCAGGTACACAGCATGGTGGTTAGACAATCATACACTTTACATAGTGTCTGTCTCAATATTCCCAGTACCCAACTGGTACCATACATAGTTATTACAAAACATCAGTTATTGACTATATCCCCTACGCTGTACTCTGCATCCCTGTGATTATTTTGTAACTATGATGGACTCGCCTTTTAATGGCGGCCCCTATTCCCCAGGTTTAGATTTCACCTGAACTATTCTGCCTGTTGGTTACCAGTCATCCATCAGCTTGCCATCCCAGCATTTCATGTGTCGCTCTAGTCTGCTGCTGTCTGCTCTCCCATCATCTTTGTTCTTATGAATTTTCTGCCTTTGTCATTCCTTTGTTGTCATTTTAGTGTTTCCAAGGAAGTGGCTTTTCTAACTTTAGACAGAGAAGCCTGGTTGTATTTTATATGTAATCTAAAGGGCTTCTCTCTAAACAACTCCACATGTCTGGTCTTACTCCCCTCCCCCTTCTTCTTCTTCCTAATTCATAAATCAAATGTGTATGACACAGGAGATACAAAAAATGTGTATTTTAAAAGAACTACACAGTTCTTTATCACTGAGAGCCTGGAACTATCTAACCTTTAGCACTTTGTATATATTATTTCTACGTATGTGTGACCCATAGTCATATTTAAATGAACCTTCTAGGGGTAGAGAAAGGCTTATAATCAATGTTATGTAATAGAGTTAGCTGTAAAATGTTCATATTTGCCTCCCAAACCTCCTTTACATCACACTATGACGTCACAACTTGCTTAGATCATGAATTAGTTTTAAACAAAATTTTGGCTCATTGGCTTTATGCCAAGATGAATGCTGCTTAATGGCTGATCATGATGGGTTTTATGAAAAGACGATGGTTTCAAAGGAGTCTAGATTTTCGTTTCAGTGTTACAAGAGGGCAAAGTTGCTCATCTCCAGAAACACATCAGGATTTATAAACACTTGGCGCGTTAATACCAGGGTTACTGTTGGCATCATTTGGGCCCTTCACTATCAGCTGTGCTGGTTCACATCTTCTCGTTTTCTTTTTACAACCAAAGACACCAGCTTTCCCTCACACAGACAGGGCTTTGGACGGCTTTTCCCTCTGCTTCTTCTGAATTCACTCATATCTGCCATTTTCTCTGCATTGCCTCTGCCTCCTCCCCAAGCCAGGCTTGCTCGTCCTCATCTAATCCTCCCAATACACGAGGACTGTCAACGAGAACTCAGGCTTTCAATGTGTCACTTCCCTTCCAGGGAGCTCTAATGCTGTCACCCACAGAGAGACGCCAACACATCTTAGCAGCCAGGGCTGTGCAGGTCTCCCCAGTCAGAGCACATGTACCTGCTCCCACCCAAACCCACTCTCGCCCTGCACCTCCCAGCCCCTGGACACCTTGTGCTCACCCCATAGCTGCCAATCCCTTGCTCAGCGGCAGTTACCATCCTCCTAAGTGTATCTCTCTCTGCCTCAATTATTCCTGTTTTCCAAGGCCCTGATTATAATCTATCTCCCTGACAAAAGTCTCCCAAAGCCTCCAGGGACGGTCAATCTCAGGAAATTAATGTGTCACTGTCTTTTGGAAAGCAAATCATATTCTGTCTGGCATTAGTGGGCTGGTTTAGATTCTGTGATGACCTCAAATAACACAACATGTCCTCCGCCTGTACAGCTAACTCCCTGAGAACGTACCACAATGCCATGTGCATTTACTTAGCAATGAATCACTTGCTTTTGAACAAGAGTGAATTCCTGATAACATGGCTGTGCCAAAAGCCTATACTTGCAACTCCAAACCAATGAGTCTGCTCAACACAGGTTCTAGAAAGGAGAGGCCGGGTCCTTGTCTTACTAGCATCTTGCACAGCAACTTGTTCTGCCAGTATCGGGCGTGCTGCCCAGGGCTGAGCAGACACAATGCAGAGATGTTAAATGAACTAATGAAAGCCTTTAGCATCTTCCTTAACAAACATTCGAGTCCCATCATTTTCAAAGAGTTGCTGGGTCTGTGCTGGTTACCATGCCTAAAATTTCTTTTCATATTTTTTATATTTTTTGAACATCAGCAGCTATACTTAAACAGCCCAATCCTCTCCTGTCTCCCCAGGAATCTTGCCCCATCAATTGGTCTGTTCCATCATGCTTCGTATTCCAGCCCCTTAGTAAGGACAGAAGTGAATTTCATTCTCCCATTTCTTGTATCATTGTTCTCACTAGTATAATATTTTAGGGTTTGATAGAAATGCAGAATTCTCAAACATGTTTTTAAAATGAGAAGCTTAGTAAAACTCAATTCTTTAGCCACCAAAAACAATCCAATATTTTTAGTTATTTTCCCAATACTCCTTGAGTACTTAGTAAGTGCCAGTCTCTTTGCTAGGTGCTGATGAGCAAAGATGATGTTACTCAACTTTTGTAATTCAATACAGTGTTCCTCATCCTTCGTATAAATAGATGACGCTCATGCTCCTCTCCAAATATAGCCCTCTGGAGAGAATTGGCTTCCTCAGTACACAACTTCTATGTTGTGTAGTGATTCATAGGAAAAAAGTACTGATTCATAGAAAAAAAAAGAATATATCTTCTGTATACTCTCACTAACCCACAAGATATTTTATTAAGTTTCATTTTCTCATTTTATATTATGAAAACAATAGCTTTGTGGTTTGTTTTCCAAATTTAATAATGTTATACTTTGTTATAATCTTATATAATAAAAGCCTAATATGCAAATTGACCTAAGGTGGAATGACTGGTGGAACAACTGGTCACTATGACACACACTGACCACCAGGGGGCAGGTGTTCAATGCAGGAGCTGCCCCCAGCCTGCAGGTCCCAGGCCAGCAGGGTGGGCCCCCTGATCACCCCGCCTATCACCCTGCAGAAGGAGGCAACCAGCGGCGGCAGCAGGAGGATCAGGGGGCAGGACCAGCCGGTGAGCGGACAGTGTCAGGCCAGCCAACGCAGGTGCCAGCAGCCCCCCCGATCACCCCTCTGGTTGCCCTATAGATGGGCCCTGATCGCTGGCCAAGCCTAGGGACCCTTCTCGAGCACGAATTTCATGCATCAGGCCTCTAGTGTTTTATAACATTCATTCATTCAACAACTATTCAGAGTGCCATACCAGCAAGGTGCTGTAGTTAAAATGGTGACTGATAAAGAAAATGCTTTTTAAATTATATACAAAATGCTAACAGCACTCCTTCCCCCACCCCACCACCTTTTCTCCTTAAGAATCACTGATCTAGAGATAAGAGTAGTTTTTTTAATTTTAATGTTTTTATTTATATCAGAGAAAGGAAGGGAGACAGAGAGAGCTAGAAACCATCAACGATGAGGCAGAATCATTGATCAGCTGCCTCCTGCACACTCCCTACTGGGGATTAAGCCTGCAACCTGGTCATGTGCCATGGCCTGGAACTGAACTGTGACCTCCCAGTTCATAGGTCAATGCTCAGCCACTGAGACACATGGGTCATGCAAGAAACTATTTATTGCATATATAATTCTCCAAGACACTATTATTCCCAGTACATTTTTAAAATAAATTTTACCCTTATAAAAATACTGCATGATTAATATGAAAAATGCAGAAAAGTGGAGGAGGGAAAAATCATTCATAATCCTACAACAAGGGTCAGATATGTTAATGATTTTATTTTTTTCTAGTTTTATTCATCTTACTAGATCACTTTAACTCTAAAAGGAAAAATAATAAGGAAGATATGAGACCAGTATGAAGAAGACTAATGCTGTGGAAGGACCTGACACGAGATCAAACAAATGTAAAAACCACAAAACTGTCAAACCACTAAAAATCAGAACACCCATTTGAGTTCATTATGACCATAAACCCAATATGCTTTGCTCTTGTTTGGTTGGTTATTTTTTAATAAAATTTCTTGAAAATTCATACAGAATTCTAAACGTTGAAAACTAGACCAAAATTATGAATAACAATAATTAGTAGACATTAAAATATACTATACAACTATTATACTCAAAGAAACTATAGAAAAGAATAAAAAAACAGATAATAGTACATGTGGAAATGTAATTTACTAGAGGAAAGACAGTTTCTTGAATATCTAAAAGAAAATACAGTTAGGCCCATTACCTTTATATAACAATAAATTTCAGATGGAAAAAAAAACTAAAATATTACAAATAGAAATAAATGGAAATTAGAATTTAAGTTAGAAAATATTTAAGAAAATAGATGGGAAGACCTTTTAAAGTAAGACAGGAAATCCAGGTTCCATAAAGGAAAAAAGACAGGTGTGATAGCATATGTTATTTTTTAAATTTCATGGCAGAAAATTAGAAAAATAAGATAAAAGAATAAATTAAACATAGAACAATTAATATGATAAAAATCTATAATATTCAGAAAGATTTTATAAATTAATGAGAAAAAAGGCAACTCTGTTTGAGAGGGTTGGGCAAAGATTGGCCAAGGATATACATAGGTAAGTGACAGATCAAAAAATCCAAAAGAACAATAAAAATATGAATATACTCAACCCCATTACAAGTCAAGAAAATTAAAATAATAATGCTTGCTCATTAGACTAGCAAAAATTAGACAGTGGAGAATTATAAGGGCAGTGGAAATGCAAGGAAAATGATATCTCAAGTATTACTAGTGATAATGTGATTTATTATAATATTTTTAGAAAATAATATGAAAAAACCGACTAACATTCAAAAATATGCCTACCCTTTGAACCAGGGATCCTACTTTTGGAAATTAGACCATAAAAATAAAAACACCAATAGCTAAGAATGTTGTCTTCAAGTATTTGTAGTGAAAAAAAGTTTTTATGGACTGAAAACTTTTCACGACAGAATATCTTTTGAGAGCAGAATACTTGAATAAACTTTAGCAAATTTATACCTCCTTCAAGTTTTGAAAAAAATAAGATAGATATATCTTTATTAGACCTCCAAAATATACTTCAGTGAGAAAATGAAAATACAGAACAACACACATATACATACACAGGCATATACTGCGTATACAGCCTGATCTCACATTCTAAGATAACTAGGGTCCATTCTCCTGTATGAGAGTGTATGTGTTTGTATGAGGTGTGAGATGGAGACAGCAGTAGGGAACATGTCAAGCTGCATTCATTGGTGTCTCTGAAACAGGCAAAGCAAAAAGAAAGTAAGGAGGAAGAAAGACAAAAAAGACTTACAACAGAAAAGATGCATGCTAGAACAGAAGAAAATATAGAAAATGCAATTTTATCCATTATATTGAGAAAATAATCAATACTAGAATAAGTCCGTGGACAAGGAACAGAGGTGACATAGCCAAATAAAATAACAATTTGGTTTCTAGAGAGGATTGTGGACAATTTTTGCTTGGCATCCTTAAGGAGAGTGTCTGCAAAATGATAGTACTTAAAAGGAAAGAAGAAAAATAGGGCAATTTTTCAAGAACTTAAAAGTAGCTTTGCCCTTTGACACACATTTTGGCTTCTAAGAATTGTTTATTAGGAAATAAATAGAGATGTGGACGATGATACTAGTTACAACACCTAAGTAATTAAATTCTAATGTTAGGTAAATTCTATAAGATACAATATAATTTCAATTTGCAAAATACTTATTGTATGTGCAAGTGTGTATATATATGTGTGTGTGTATATATGTATGTATATTATGTAAATATGTTATACATATATATTATATAATACTAGGGGCCCGGTGCACAAAAATTTGTGCACTCGGAGTGGAGGGAGTCCCTCAGCCCGGCCTGTGCCCTCTGACAGTCTGGGACCCCTCAGTGGATGTCCTATGATGGCCCCAGTCTGCCAGGCGCCTTTTGTGTGTGTGTGTGTGTATGTGTGTGTGTGTCACCACTGGGGACCTGCCCCCAGCCGCATCTGAGGCTCGGAGCAGTCCTCCTGTGTGTGTCTACCTGCTGGAGGCCTGCCCCAGGCACACCGTGGAGGCTTGGAGCAGGCACCCCCTCTATGTTGATCTCTCAGACTCGTGCCCTCCCCTGCATGTTGTTCTCTTTTTTGAGCTGTGACCAGGGCTGGGTGCGGTCTGCCTCCCAAGCTTG
Organism: Murina feae; assembly: GCA_004026665.1. Lineage (NCBI taxonomy): Eukaryota > Metazoa > Chordata > Mammalia > Chiroptera > Vespertilionidae > Murina > Murina feae. Next base: position 14,279 of record PVJC01023024.1, read on the forward strand.
CCTACTGCCCATCTTCCTCCAGCCACCAGAAAGCAGGGAAAACCCCGCCTCGTGGTCAGGCCAGCCTTTTCCTGCTCCCTGATTCCCGGAAGGGACCTGGGAAGCCACCAAGCAGGCCGCCAACTCTTTCCCACTCACCCGTCCCCTGCTGCCTTCCTTTCCCACTTCCCGGTGCCCCTCAAAGGGCCTGGGCAGCCACCAAGCAGGCCGAGACCCCCCCCCCCGCCGCCTCTTACCCGCTTCCCGGTGCCCTCCAACCCTGCCGCCTCTTTCCCACTCATGGGTCCTGGGTCCTGCGCTGTCCCGCCCTGCAGCCGTTCTGTGCACTCGGGAGGTCCCTCAGCCCGGCCTGTGCCCTCTCTCAGTCTGGGACCCCTCGGGGGATGTCCACCTGCTGGCGTGCCTGACCAGGCTGGGTGAGGGGCTTTAAGGCTGCCCACAGCTCCCATTGACCCAACGTCCCAGCAAGGCTGGCTGGACGCAGGTTTCTGCGGTTTCGCTCCTATAATTGATGCTGTTCCTTTAAGGCCTGGGGTTATCTTCTATAATTGATACACTGTTCCTTTAAGGCGGCCTTCTAACTAACGAAGCCTCCTCTGCTTCACCTCGCAGCGTCTATAATGAAACAATTGTTACTTTTACTGGTGAGGCCGGAGCTGCTCTTTCCTTCAGCTCCGGAGGATTCTATGATTGTTACATTGTTTCAAAGCTGTGTTTTGCTAGAGGCAGTTTAATCGGAGCTGAGCTGAGCGGGTGCAGCTTCACTTTCGCTCCTGCCGCAATGGAAAGGGCTGTTTACTCAGGTCCGTGAGTGGCGGCCACCATGTTGGCTGGGCTAATTTGCATACAGCCACTCTGATTGGCTGGTGGGCGTGGCTTACCCTGTCTCGGAGAAACGGTTAATTTTAATATTTCGCTTTTATAGCGTAGATAATGTTAATGAAAACCCAAGATACAACACAATTTCACTTGCAAAATACATATTTTATATATATACATGTGTGTTTGTGTGTGTGTGTCTATACAAAGTAAGTATTGTACAAATGGAAATTGTGTTGTATGTTGGGTTTTTGTTAACATGTCATGGGAATTTTTTATTTTTTAATGTAGAAATATATATTAATAAATACATATACATCTATTCTAAGCAACAGATTTAAAGAAAATATACTAAAATATTTTAGTGATTATCTGTGGCTGGTAAGCATGTAGAGGATGTCTGTTTACATCTTTATTCTTTTCTCAAAGCTTGTTCATATTAACATGCATTCTACAAGAGGCAAAACACAAGAATCACATTTAAATGGAAGCATACGAAAGGTAACGAAGTCATTTAAAAATGACAAACGGCACTTCTAGACAATTCAATGCTCCAAAGCATGACCTTTCTCCAATTTCCTTCAACATTAGATGGCATCAAAGCCATCAGCAGCGAAGACCTGTGTCTGAATCACCTGGATAAAATGTTAAAGCATAGAGCCCCTAGATTAACAAACTGTCCCCCCAGTACCATATGAACCCCAAAACAAATCCTCAGGTTATGAGGATGAATCGCTCAGGTAGGCAGCTCTCAGAGAGGCGACAGCAGAAAGCCCCTGATGAAAACCAGCAGAGCTGTTTTTATGTTACCTCTAGTGAACAACATTGGAAATGGATTTCTTCAGGTCTCTAATCAGAGCAGATTTCTATAGTTTGGACTGAGGTCTCAACATTGGAAACACCTTTCCCTCTTGGTTCTCTTTTGAGTCTGCAGGCCGACGCTCTATCCACAGAGCCAAACCGGCTAGGGCTTTATTAATTTTTTTTACAGAGGGAGAGGGAGGGATGGAGGAAGAGGGAAGGAGGGGGGGAGAGAGAGAGAGAGAGAGAGAGAGAGAGAGAGAGAGAGAGAGAGAGAGAGAGAGAGAGAGGAAAAAAAGAGAGAGAGAGAGAGAGAGAGGAAAAAAAGAGAGGAATATTGATTGACTCCCTCCTGCATACCTACGGAGGTTCAAGCCCTAAACCCAGACATGTGCCCTGACTGGGAATTAAACCAGCAACCTTTCAGCACACAGGACCATACCTGACCAACCAAGCCACACTGGCCAGAGAAACTACTAATACTATTTAAATAGATGCCAAACAATGACTAAAAGTTAGCATAGAAAGAAAACGTATACATGGCTATGTGCATGCATGTCCTCAGTTGATCCTACCTTCTGGTGCATGGCTCCCTTTGACACCATGGAACCCAAACTTCCTAAGGATGACAACAATTTTCACTACTCGTAAGGATACATGGCTGTTGTATACATAGAGCTTCAGACTGGGTAGAAAATTCTGGTCCATTTCTTTGCTCCCATGTGTCAGGACAATATGCGTAGAAAGCCGCCATAATTTTCAGTGTGGCACCATTATGTAGACAGGCAAAAAGAATCAAATGAACCAAACTGAACCTATTAGACTCAACCAACCATAATCAAAGTGTGTATTAAGGCTCCTATTAGTACATATTCAGATAGATAAATTAATAAAAGAAGTCTCTTCTCTTGGCACCCAGCATAAAGGCAAGAATTATAATAAACAGTACTAGAATATATTTACTGGTTTGCAATTTACTTAGAGACAAGAGTAAAGCCACAAGAGAGAGTAAAAACCAGGAGAAATCACAGCAAATAGGTACTAGTAATAATGGAAATACGGCAGAGAAGTAATTTGACCCAAATAGAGAATAAAGAGAACATAACAGGAGCTTATTTATTAGTGGAAATGAACACATATTGTTATATTGTGATCATCTTATTTTTTCTTGTGTGATTTACCATTTTGTGGATTATCCTTCCTTCTGCCAGTCTTATATGTCTGAGTCATCTCTTGCCATCTTTTGTTCAGATGTGTCCACAGACCCCAAAATAATGTTTACCATTAATATATGTCAAATTTAATTAGCAAAGCAAACCAGATGTGTGGCTACGGTTTACTGGTCAAAGTAAACCCTTCACCTCTCTAGCTTGGAGTCAAATCTGGGGGCACATTTTCACCAGTGGAAGAGAAGTCTGAATGGGAACTGAACTTAATAAATAATTATACTGGTCAGTCAACCCTGGCCTGCTGTCTCTTTGCTAAGTAAAAACTGGTTCAGATATAATCAGTCAACTCTATTAAATTCCACTTACAGGCAGGAAAAGGTACTCATACAATGACAAAAATAGAAATGGCACTGTCTACACACACGGCAAAGTCTTAGCCTTGGAGTTCTTGTCTTGAGTGAATGAGTTTTAAACAGTAACAAGGAAACCATAAGAATGTGTCCATGCAATGGGATTACTAATAATTCCCAGTGAGCACTTGAGCTTCCCATTTCACTGAATTATAAGCTTCTCAAAGGAAGAGACTTTTTATATTGCTGCTGTATTTCCTTCAGCATCTAACAAACATAACCTGCAATCCCATGTTCACGGTGGCTAAGATCTTGGGTAACTGTTCTAAGTTCAAATCATGTTATCCCATTTACAGACCAAATGATCTTCTGCAACTTCCTGGATTTCTCTAAGCCTTCATTTACTTACCTAGAAAATGGGCATAATGATCCCCACTTCAAAAGATGTTGTAATGACTAAACAAGCTTTTCTCTGTTAGGCACAAAGCACCATTACCAGTAGAAAATGGGATTGATAAGTGTAGAGATCATATTGCTGTCATATTCATTACTTGACTGAACTGATTCCAGGGATGATCAAAGTAAATCATAAAATAAATAGGACTTTAAAGAATTGATCTTTTGCAACCTGACACTTGGATCTTTAAAAAAAAAAAAAAAAACAGGAAGAAAGAATTATTGGAGAACAACCCTACATGTGGGCATATTTACTAATATATTTTACTAGAGGCCCAGTGCATGAAATCTGTGCACTCATGGGGTGCCTTAGCCCAGCTTGCTCCCTCTTGCAGTCCAGGAGCCCTTGAGGGATGTCTGACTGCCCTGGAGGCTAGAGAGGCTCCTGCCACCACTGCTGCACTCACCAGCCATGAGCCCAGCTTCTGGCTGAGCAGCACTCCCCCTATGGGAGCACATTGACCACTAGGGGGGCAGCCACTGCATTGAGTGTCTTCCCCCTTATGGTCAGTGCACATGATAGTCGTTCAGTCGATTTGCATATTAGCCTTTTATTATATAGGATGTATTGTCCTCCTTGGCCTTTAGATTCTGTTTACATTAAGACCAAATTTTAAAATTAATAGAGCCAAATATCTTTGGGAGTAGGAGACCACTGATGTTCTGTTTTATTAGTAAATGGAAAGGCAATAAAAATGGAGGAATATGATTCTGGTGCTATTACCTAAATGGCACAGTTATTCAGATAGACACACAGTGAGCTCAATGGCACCTGGAATGCCCATGTTTCAGACCTCTCTCAAAGTCCCAGCCGCAGCACATCCGTAGGCCTTTCTGGAATAACCAGCATCAGGCAGACCACTCAGAGGCTGACAAGTGTGTGGAAACACAGACAGCAAGAAAAGGAGTAACAGATAGAAAAACTCCTAGCAGTTTGCATTAGGACTCCCCCCACCCTCCCCCCACCCACCCTGCCTCAGTTGGGCAGAGGACTCATTTATTTGTTTAAAAACCTTTGCCTTCCTTCCTCTGGCTTCATTGTCTTGCTCCTTGCTCTCCAAACTAACTGTCTGCATTGAGCTGGCAAATAGCTCCAGGCACTGTCTTTGGAAGTAAGAAGCTGCATCAGCTCACCCTGTTAGGAGTTCTGTGAGTCACACAAGAGATCATTCACAGCAGCTCCGACTTTTTCATTTTTTTAATTAAACTTATTGGGAGAGACACTGGTTAGTAGCTCATATAGGTTTCAAGTGAACATTTCTATGATTCATCATCTGTATGGAGGTGGGACGGATAGTAAAGGGTGAAGGGGGCCAAACATATGGTGATGGAAGATGACTTGACCTTGGGTGGTGGACACACAATACAATATTCAGATTCTTAGTGCAAGGATTTGAACAACAGCTGTTTAAGATTCCTACGCCAGAGGAGTTTTTGCCACAGCTTCTAAACATCCTGCCGGTAGCCATGCCCTTGGAGAAGAGGCTCTGGGGTTGCTTCCAATTCCCTGAGAACAGTCCCACCGCACAGCTGAGGACAGTGGCAAAGTCTGGAACTAGTGACGTGATTTAACATTTTGGTTAGTCGCTAAGTAAAGTCTTTGCCTAGAAACCTTCATTTCCTGCACAGCAGGGCAGACAAGGCCCAACCAAAATTTTCCCAAAATTTCAAGCCAGCTCTACAGTGAGAACGTTACCACACTGAGCAGTATGTGCCAGTGTGGTCCTTGGTGAAACCAGGCTTAGTCCACTGGCATCTCTAGCTGATGGGCACACAGACTGTGTCCCACACCCCAGCACCTTCCCCCCACCTCCACCCCCCCACCCCCACCATTTGGGCCGATTACATAAAAAGAAACCTTACAGTGTTCTTCAGTTGACTCAGACTTCCTGGCTATGAAGGATAGCATGGTATTGAGAAGTCAGAAAGGATTTTAATCTTTCTATCACATGCCTGGCACCGGATTCACAAACTGTTAAATGAACACTCAGCCTCTCAAATTGGCTTTTGGCAACAGTGACAACTTGTACTTTCAATGTAATATATGCACGGCTTTTCAAGAGGTTTGCTAAGTCGTTTAGAAATGTTCTGCGGAGGACATGAGGAGTGGACCTGAAGATCAGGAATTTTAAATTAAAAAATGACGTGATTGCTTAGTGATCAAAAATGCAAATGAAATGGCTACTTGTCCACCGAATACATGTGTGTTTTCTTTATGAAGCTCCCGCTTGTCGTTTTCAATAATAAATTCAACAGAAATGCTTCTCAGCGATTGAGAATGTAAGGATCATGTCTCCATTTCTAGGCAGGTAACTGAATATACAAAGTCTATATTCTGAAGCTGTTCTATTTTAGGGTTAAAGTAAACACACTCACATTTTGCTTCTTATTAGCATCATCCAACTGGCAGGAGAAAAGGAGCTTCTGAAATTCAAATCAGGAAATATTTCCACTTGCTAGCAGCTATGGTAGAACTCTGAGGGACACAAGAATGAAACAAAAGAGGTGCTGCTGTTTTTTAAGTTTGGGTTTTTTGCATGTGGAATATACGCTTGAGCATTGTACATAAATTCCTTAACCTCCCCAATAACATGTAAAGAAACTTCGACCACACGGTGTATGGAAGGGATGTTTAATGGGGTGGCTCACAGATCTTATCCCTCCCTTCAAGGAGCACACAGGGATACTAGGTGTACTGCTAGGCCTCTGACAATACAAAGAAATTAAATAGAAAATTATTCTCCAAACCCAATGGCCAAATTGTGCCGTATGTACTCATGGAAGAAGTCAGGGGAGAGAAACAGGAAATAAATATGCTCACACATACCTCAGTGATGATTCAAAATTCAGGTTAATTCCTACATCCTTTCTCAAAAGAGCTGTGCTAAGATTTGCTACTATAGTCCTGGGAAAGGTGCAGGAGTTTCTGTGCTGTAGTCTTTCTAGGTTTCTTCTTCGTTTGTTTTTAAGAGGGAACAAAAGGGCGGTGTGCGTGGTTTCTAAAGATTTCCTTAATTAAAGCTGATTTGATTCCTCACTTAAATAAAACAAGTGGTCTGCCCTGACCGGGTTGCTCAGTAGTTAGGGTGTCAGCCCCCAGAGAAATTCCTGGTCAAAGGCATGTACCTTGGTTGCAGGCTCAATCCCTGGCCCCAGTCAGCGTGGGTGCAGGAGGCAACCAGTTAATGTGTTTCTCTCATGTCGATGTTTTCCTTTCTGTCTCTCTTCACCATCCTTGCTCACTTCCTCTCTCTCTCTCTCTCTCTCTCTCTCTCTCTCTCTCTCTCTCTCTCTCTCTCTCTTTCTGTAAAAATACTTTCCAGTGAGGATTTAACAAATAAATAATTAAGACAAGTGGTTAAAGATCAAAGCAGTCCCACTTAGCAATAGGCACTGGAGAATTAATGTTTCACTAATCTGTTCAGCTCAAATTCCTTGACCATCGTATTTTACAAAGCTAAATAGGACGTAAGTTATTTGCCATCTACACCATTGGCAAGCATTTTTGCAGAATGCATAGGCCACCATCTATCCACTCAGGTCTACAGATGACTTCCAATCCTGCAGATCAATGTTGCCATTAGAGCAAAAAGTCATGGCCCACAGTATCTCCAACCATGTTCATCAGCAGAGCTGCTCCTGCAGTAGCTGTGTGATAGGGTTCATCAGAAAGATTCAGACTTTGCTATATGATAGGAAAAGCTATCACTGCACGAAGCAAGTGAGGAATTTAGCAATGCCACTCAATACACACTTTTATCCTATTATTTATAAAACAACTTTCTTAATCCTTACTTGCATGTAAAATTCTCCCTAAATTTTTACTTTATTATGCGATATTCCAATAGACTCCCTTAGAGTGCCTCAGGAATAGTCCTTTGATAATTTTCATGGTGAATTTCAAGCATTGAGGTGTCAGATAAAAAAGGCCCTGAGATTTTTTTGTTTGTAAAATGCTATCTGATGACATCAAATATACAAAAAATGATAAAGTGGGGGGAAAATACTTGTGTAATTTCTTAACTTGTTTTTCTATCTAAAAGACTAGCATGACTATGTTTTTTTCTTATCTGCAAGCAGCAATGAACCTAATTTATTAACATTTTTCTCAACAACAACAAAAAACAACAACAAATGGAAAGTTTAACATTGAATTAAGGAGTCTTCAGAATTAACAGGTACCTAGTGACAGATTTATAGGGACCAATGAACTCTATATTTTAGGTCTAGGAAACATCTGCTCAGAGAAAGTGGTTTATGGTTTCCATATCAAATAGAAAAAAAAGTAACATATTGATCTGAGATTTTGACAGTTGTTGGTTTTTCTTTTTAAGCAAAAGTAATGCAAATCCTATTCTAGGTGACTTGTTTACTCCATTGTGTTCTACTAAAATCAAGGGGATACAGAAATTGTCATGCAAGGAAGTGATGAAGGTAAGAAAGAATCATTTCCTGTGGAAAATTCATAAGCATGTGCCGTAGGGGGGAAAAGGCTAATTAAACATAACCTTCAATTAATCTACGAAAGAAAATTTTTCTCCATGTGAATCCATAGATCATATAGGCTTCTTCAATCACTTGGGCTCACTAATCTGAAACAGTGAAATACAATCCCTGGAAAAACTCAGAATTAGACATGTCCAGATAGTAATACAGATATGGAGACATTTTGCACAAACATGCAGCAGCCTAAGGATCTTCCTTTTATTTTTTAATCCCAGTCTTCTAGGCTCATTCTAAATAATTACACAGAGCAAGGAATTGGCTATTATCCAATCAATTTAGACTATGGACACTGACCAAATAGTTTGACATTTTGCCCTCATCCCTTCTATTTCCAGCCCGCATTTCCCCCCTCCATGGTGACTTTCTGGTTATGTATTATCTGGTTTTGGCAGTCTCTACCACCCACTTCAGATAATTGCTCAACCCTCCGCTTGGCTTCTTGTTGGGTAGGTTTGACCTAAGAGAATGGATGAAGAAAGAGCCAACATTCCCTTTGATCTCTTGGAACTAAGGATTCCATTATATAATCTGCCATAAATCCTAGCGGTAGAGATTGACATCAACTTCCAAACCTGCCATAATATGACACTCCTAGTTGATTCATTATGGATGCTGACATTTCTTAATTAACATGAACTCAATACTTAAGTTTGTCTGTGATAAGACATTTTTTTAGTTGACTTCTTGATATTTTTAAGGGTTGCCTTGATTAATTTTTTTCTTCTACAATCTAAGCTTTATAGGCCAAATGTTCTAACTGGCTATACGCCTCTAAGGTTTAAGCTCACAGATGTTTCTTTGTGGCCATAGCAAACACAACTCCTCTGAGAATAAGTTTGATAAATAAAATTGGCAATAAATTTTGAACTTAAGAGGTGCATAAAGAAGTCAAGTGCAGCCCTCACTAGCTACACTTTTGTAAGTCTACAAACTTCTCTAATGTACTCAGTTCTCAGATATCAGTGGCAATGGATTCTAGGAATGCCATCAACAAATTAAAGTTTCAAACAATCCAAAAACCTCCCTTCATTTAGCATTATAAATCCCTTTCCCCACTGAACAACATATTACCATGACTGCTAACAAGTAGAAAATTGGCACACTTCAATTTGGCTCATAATCCAAGTGCTAAGGGAGGAGTAAAATGGATAGAATCCAGGTGGTGAGAAGGAAGTGAAGCAAGGACCCTGCATAGTCTAAACATGAATAATCTGTGAACTGTTCTGAGTGCTTATTACTCAACTACATTAATAATGTTTATGCAACATGAATGCCATAGCAAGCAGGAGACCATTGCTTTCTGCTTTTTCCTTTCCTAGAAAACATTTTTCTATGAATCTTTTCCTTCACGAACTAGACTTGAAGTACCTCGATTTTTGAAGCCTTACTGATCTGGAGGGATAGACCAACAAACGGACATGAACAGTGTTCTTCATGCTGAATATTATAATGTCACCCTCTTCCTGCACTTCTCTGCTTAAAATACAAAGCCATGCATTGTCCACCATGACACATTCTCAGGAGTATAGTGTCATCATTTGAGATTTATTGTAACTGAAATTAAATTACTTAGTGTGTTGGCTTTCCCCCAAGTCCCACCCCCAATAAGTCTTTCCCTTTTCTTTTTTATTTTTAATTGGCACCCTTACCTTTTATTTATCCTTAAAAGAGAAAAAAAGGGGGAAAGAGAAAGTACAAGACTTCTTCCTTCTATCCTCAAATCACTGAATTCAGTGCCCCAATCCCTTAAGCACAAAGCACGTAAACCAATAGAATGATGCCATGTCTTCACTGTATCACTAGCAGAATCTTAGATGGGAGTTTGTAGTTATTATGCCCACTTTACAGATGGGAAAACAGAGTGCTGAGCATGCAAGTTGTTTACTCAGGTTACTGAGCACATTAATAGCAGAGTAATATCTTTTTACTGCCAGCCTACTTCTTTCTCCACTAGTCACTTTTGAAACAAAATCCTCTTTACAACCGTAAGCAATCATTTCAAAGAGCAAGTCCTAAATAATTTTTTAAATTTTATTATAACTCTCTTGAACTATTCTAATCACCTACAAATTGATGTACTCCCTTTTCATCTGAAAACTTCAATCTACACAGTGTTTTTCTAAGGTTAAGTTTTTATTCCATTCCAACTGTATCCCAAAATCTTTAATGCCTACACTAGCAAGTCCAAAAATATGACATTAACTCCATTCCTGAATGATCACATACTACCTCCCTACATGCTTCTCACCTATGTTTCTCTGAGGATGGCTAATGATTCCCTAAAACCTTTTCTCCATGTCTTTACTTATGGCCTTCCCTGTTCTTATATCTTCCTATATAAACGTAACCCATCATTAAGATCTTGGGCAAATAGTGACAGCATCCCTTCCATCTCACCTCTAGAAACAACTAACCCCTTCCCCATTTCTCCCTCAACCAGAAATAACGTCCTCTCTTTGTGCTTCCACACCATGGTGCTCGACACACCCAAAGCACTCATCACTTTCTACTCTACCTTATTATATTATGTGGTAGTGTGGTCTACAGTACATACTGTAGGCATTGTGCAATAATTTGATGTCATATTCTATGCCTTACTGATCATAAGTGATAGCAAATGCCCTGAGGTCAAAGAACTTCCTGGGCTCTATTGAACACAAGGTCCGTGCCTCCAACTTCCTGGGTATCCCAGCACCTCCCAAGGCACTGAAGTGAGCGCCAGTCTGAACAAACCCCGTCTCTGCATTTAAGGCACTTTCGGTCTGGCTGGGAGCAGAGACTCCAGGACAGATCTGAATAAACCACAGCCGGGCCCTTGTAAATATTACTCACTCCTTAAATATAATCAGGAAAAGAGCCTAACCGTGTTTGTCAAGTTGAACTATATTGGATTCTGACTAACCTTACTCTCTAAATATCCCATAGTAAAACTCAGTGCAAGGAGGATTTTCAAACCTCCATGTAAAAGAATTATATCTGTCTTTGTCACATAGTTTTAAAATGAAATAGATTAAAATGGCTAAAGCTATGATGTGATCATCTCTAATTAAACTCTTTTCCGTATTCTTGTTTTAAGAAAATGAATCCTGACAAACGATTGGCTATAGTAAATAAAAATGAAAGTGCAAAGGACAAATGTTTTCTGTCGGGTAAACTCAAAAGTTCTTGTGGATTCCTTAGTACCTTTATTGGGATTCAGAAAGGAAATAGCCCAATGAGGCCACTTCTATGAACGGCAGAGCCAGGGAAGGTCTCAGAAATGCAGACCATCCACTTAGCTAAAGGGTCAGCTCAGGGGGAGAGGTGTGTTCAGAGAGCTCAGCTGCCATTGGATAAGAGAACAGCTGGATGGGATGGAGGACACCTAATGCCAGGGGCTCTCTTCTCTGCCAGCAAAGCACAGGGACCTAGTACAGCAGCCGTGAGCTCATCCCCTGAGCAAGTCTTACACTTTCAACTTCCCCAAGATTGTGATTTTGTTGTGGCCTGTCTCTCCCCCCCTGTCACTGGCAGTGCCCACAAAGACCTGGAAGATGGTGCCCATTTGGATCCATTCTTAGCAGGAAACACCAAAGAGCTGAGGGTTGGAGCAGCTATAAATAGGAGAGAGGAGCCAGATTAAGCTCTTGGAGGCTGGAGTTAAAAGAATGAGGCTCCAGGTGTGTAGCCACTAAGTCACTATGGTTTTTGTCACAGGAGGTCCGGGAAGCTCCTAGCTACCTGTCCGCTCAGAGAAGTCAGGGAGCATCCTGAAGACTGCAGGGTGAGCCAGGGAGAGGAGTGGTCGGAGAGGTGAGCAGAGGCTCCCTGAGGCTGTCTACCGCCATCCCTCCCATCCTGCCTTTCTTGCTCACACTCAAGCTCAGCCATGTGGCCAAGAGGCCCAGACCCCTGACCCACACTGTGGCCAGGGCACACACTCTGGGTCCTGAAGGACATTGCCAACTGTCTCTCATACCCATTCCATAGCGCCACCCCCAGGCTACTCCCAGTCACTTGGTGACAAGGTTTTACAAGTAACTAGGAAATGATTTCTACCTTTCAGATAAAAAATGTGCTTTTTATTAAACTGGACTTTTTACAAAGCTCTTTTTTTTTTTTAATTTATTTTTATTGTTCAGATTATTACAGTTGTTCCTCTTTTTTCCCCCATAGCTCCCCTCCTCCCAGTTCCCACCCCAACCTCTGACCTTGCCCCCCCCATTGTCCTCATCCATAGGTGTACAATTATTGTCCAGTCTCTTCACGCACCCCCAACACCCTTAACCCCCGAAAATTGTCAGTCCACTCCCTTTCTATGCCTCTGATTCTATTCTATTCTCAAAGGATACCTTTCAGCATTTCATATAATACTGGTTGGGTGGTGATG
>PVJC01023025.1:0-26747 GCA_004026665.1 Murina feae
TATATGTGGCTATTTAAATTGAGGGAATAACATTTGAATTTTACATTTTGAGAACTCAGTATTCTCACGTGGCTAAGTGGCTGCTCTCTGACAAGGCAGATGTAGACCATTTGCATCATCGCAGACCTGTGTGGAGGATGCTGCTCTGGTCCAGGTTCTCACATCCGGGTGATTGACATTTGGGGCTGGATCATCCTCAGTGTGGTGCTGCCCTGTGCGTTGGAGGATGTTTCGCAGCAGCCCTGGCCTCCACCCACTAGATGCCAGTCGTACCTCGCTTTCCTGCACCAAACAGCCCTGGGAACATTGCCATCTGTCCCTGGGGGTCAGAATTTATCCTTGGGCGGGTGGAGGGGGGGAGGGGAAGAACTCACCCGCCCCCCAATGCTGTAGACTAATTTTTCCACATTGCCCTCATTTTTTCTTCCTGGGTCTTCCCAGTGTCAACATTGAGGCGATCACTTCCTGGACCCTGGCTGCCGCCAAGGTTGGTGCCTCATGCAGCAGCTCAGCAAATATTTACTGAGTGGGTGCCGGTTGCCGGCACCAGGAGCAGGCAGGACCCTTTCTGCCGAGGCCAGCTCCTCGTTGCAGTAGTCACCTTTCTGGAAACGCGGTTGTCTTGGCACTTCCCTCTGTAATATTTGCTTTTCCCTTGCTTTCGACCCGGCCGAGTGAAACCACTGCACATCAGCAGCTGTAACCTTTGTTTGTTCCAGGGTCAATTTATAAGAAAAACCTACTTTGGCTTTTCTTTGTTTAAATGGTCTAAGCTGAAAGCAGTGCAGACTTAGTTATCTCTAGCCTTACATCTTTAAAATTTTTATTTTGTTATATTTTTATTGATTTCAGAGGAAGGGAGAGGAAGAGAGAGAGAGAAACATCCATGATGAGAGAGAATCATGGATCGGCTGCCTCCTGCATGCTCCCCACTGGGGATTGAGCTCTGACAGGGAATTGAACGGTGACCTCCTGGGTTCATAGATCCATGCTCAACCACTGAGCCATGCTGGCTGGGCCTAGCCTTACAGCTTAACCTAGTTGAATAGCTGTTGATAGCAATAGGTGAGAAATTTGTTTCAGGTTTTTTTAAATCTAGAAAAATAGCTCGAGAAGTAATATCTACTGTTTTAAAATGTATTGATTGATTGATAGATTTTTAGAGAGAGGAAGAGAGAGAGAAACATCGATTTGTTGTTCCACTTATTTATGCATCATTGGTTCTTATATGTGCCCTGACCAGGGATCCAACCTGCAACGTTGGCAATATTGGGCTGATCTCCAACCAACTGAGCCACCTGGCCAGGGCTCAGTATCTGCTAGTAATTGAATGCCTGTTGCGTGGTAGGTCCGGCCCTACCCCTTTCCTGTATAAATCTTTGTCCTCTTAGTAATTCAGCAAGGCAGGTCTTACCTTTTAACAGGGAGGGAAAGTGGGGTCACAGATGAGTAGCTGGAAGGCCCACAACTGGTGTGGAGCAGAGCTGGGATGTGAACCTAGTTTAAGGTGACCCGACGTCCTGCTTTTGGTGGGACAGTCCCGATTTTTAACAATTGGTCCCCAATCCCACGGCGTTTTAAAAAAGTCCCAATTTTTGGAAAGAATGCACGACAAGCTAGGGAATGGCAGGAGAATGGGAAGGGAATATACAGTTTTCGGCGGCCATGTGGCTATTTAGCCAGGATATGAGTTTTATATTATTTTTGTTGATTTTATAATGTTAAACTTTAATAATAACAAGTAATTGTTGAGAACTGATTATCGAGAACTGCTTATCAAAGTTCAAATTGTTGATCAGTTGTTAGAATTTGACCACCATTGTTTGGACTTAATGAACAATGGCATTTCTTGGAATTGGCAACGACGAAAACATTTTGTAACTGTCTCTCAGATGATACACATCGCACTGCGTGCTAGTAAGCTAGTTAAACAAGTGATGTCATTACAAATCAGCTATTCAGATAATTTAGGTAAGTAATTTATTTATTTCATAAAGACATAAATTTTCTTGAATTTAGCAGACAGTACTCGTATTATTTATATTTTATAGTGGAGGCAAAAAGTCTAGCGCTGGCCTTGAAAGTGACACTTATGACTTACGTTATGGCAAATTCAGAGGAAAAATAATAAAAGTTAGTGTTGTTATTATTTAGAAAGAAATATAGGATTAAAATTAAAATTAAAATAATAACGCTCTGTTCTTACCAGGAACTAATGCTGCAACTAAACGCATTTTTTCTACGGTAAATAAAGTGTGGACATCAGAAAAATCACAATTAAGTGTTGAGACTTTGAAAGCCATTTTATGTGTGAAATATAAATTAACAAATTCTTGTGAAAAATTTCATGACCTTTTAAACAGCGACAGCAATCTACGGAAAAAAATTCACTCAAATGAGAAATATGCCAAAGAATAAAATAATACTATACATAATTTTTTTATTTATTATATTTATAAATTGTACTTACATTGAAATTTTAAAAAATATATTACAATACTATTTTTGCGTCCTATGAACATTTTTGTTGCTCCATATAGACCAAATTTTTAATCAAGAACCCTCCTGGTCTAGGGAAGGATGGGGGAAGGTCAAGGGGGAAAAAAAGAGACATATGTACTACTCTTTGTAATATTTTAAGTAATAATAAAAAAAGAAAAGAAAAAAAAAGACCCCCCCCCCCCCTTCAACCCCCGGTCCATGGTGTCCCGCTTTACCAATGTTGAAATCTGGTCACCTTAGCCTAGTTCCTCTGGCTGCAAAGCATGTTCCTGACGCTGTCCACGTTCCTAACGCTGTGCTGAAACAGCGGCTCTCGCCTGTCACTGCCTTTCCAGCCTCTCCATTAATTTCTCCCTCTTAGGGATTCTGCGGTGCAGCCCTCTCCCCAGCCTGCCTGGGGTGTGGGGTGGGAGTTGCTTTGCCTTGGCATGTGACAGACAGCTCCGATTGGTGTTAGGGAATAGCAGTAGCAATCCATGACGGGTGGTGACAGCTGTCACAACATAGCTCTAGGCGCTTTCCTCCCAGACCTTGCGGGGGAGGGGCCTCAAGTCCACCCACTAGACAGACAGGGTCTGGCAGCGGCCTCGGGGGGAAGAGAGAGGGATTTGCAGGTTATAAATCCAGAAGTTGAGGAGCCTCGCAGCCACCTCTTCTGTCTGGACGGGTCCAGGGCAACTTGGTCACTTGTAAGTTTGCCACCGCGCCCAAAGCTTCTGCTGCAGGACATTAGTTCCCAGGATGTGTTTCCAGACGCTGCAGCAAAAACGTCTAAGTCCTTCAGGGACAGGAGCTAAATCACACTGAGACGTGTAGCAAGACACCCACTTCCTTTCTCAGTTTCCCGTCCATCCTGCTGCCCCTGGCAGGGCCCCCCTTTTAACAGCAGACCCTTGCTGGTGTCCTGGGGGAGTCTTGCGGGACTTGTGAGCTTCTCATTGCATAGATGGTTGCATTGATTTTGGTATTTGCCTTCTTGGATAAAGTGGGATGCTGGTTTTCCGTTTATGATCATGGTGTGAAGTTACCTCTTCAAATACATTTATGTAAATGGGCTTCTGACCTGGGCACCGCTGGCATTTGGGGCCGGGTCATCCTCTGTCATGGGGCCCGTCCCGTACATTGGCCTCCTCTGCCTACCACCCACCAGCGGCTGACCTCCACCCGTGGTTGAGAATCACTGATTTAGGCAAAATCGTGAGTTTAGACAGTAGAGGTAGTTGAGTATCGCAGAAATCCCGTGTTTGAAAATGGCTAATTTTTGGGAATCTGCTTAGGAAATTTCCTTCCGTGTCCCCGTCTGTCCTCTTTGGCACTGACATCGGTTCAGGAGTCAGGTGGACGGCCTGGCTGGTGTGGCTCAGGTGGGTGGAGCATCGTCCCACAGACCACAGGGTTGATTCTTGGTCAGGACACATACCTAGGCTGTGGGTTCGATCTCTGGTTGGGGCGCGTTCGAGAGGCAGCCGATCGAGGCTGCTCTCTCACATCTATGTTTTTCTGTCTCCCCTTTCCTCCCTTTCTGAAAATAAAAAATAAAAAAAGTCAGGTGGGGAGGTGTCTTGGAAAGGGAGAGAGAAAGCGACGCTCTCCAGGAGAAGTTCCTGTCATGTTGGCAGGCTCTGTGTCTGCACAGTCCAGCCCTGGCCACAGCACTGGCCAGCAGGGCTCGGGAGCCTGAAAGTGGCCAGTGAGAACGAGGAACTGAGTCCCTTAGTTCTCTTACTTTAATTAACGTAAAGGGTAAGCAACCGTGTGTGCTAGCAGCTCCCGTGTTGGACAGCACGGCTCCAAAGAGGCCAGGAGAATGGAGAGGTCCCGATGCCAGAACCCAGGCATCAATGCATAGCTGGAACTCTCTCTTTTTAAAAAAATCTTTACTGTTGAAAGTATGACATATGTCCCCCTTTTCCCCCCATTGACCCTTTCTAGCCTGCCCCCACCCTCTGCCCCCTACACCCTGCCCCCTGCTCCGGGCCTTCACCACCGATGGTCTGTGTCCATGGGTTATGTATAGATGCATACAGGTTCTTTGGTTGATCTCTTCCCACCCACCCACACCTTCCCTCTGAGATTCCATGTTTCCATGTCTCTGGATCCACTCTGTTCATCAGTTTATTTTGTTACTTAGATTCCACATATGGGTGCGATCATGTGATACCTATCTTTGACTGACTTATTTCACTCAGCATAATACTCTCAGGTCCCTCCATGTGTCTCAAAGGCTAAGAGATCCTTCTTTTTTACTGCTGCATAGGATTCCATGGTGTAAATGTCCCACAGCTTTTTATCCACTCATCTGCTGATGGGCACTTGGGCTGTTTCCAGATCTTAGCTAATGTAAACTGTGCTGCTATGAACATAGGGGTGCATACATTCTTTCTGATTGGCGTTTGATTTCTTAGGATGTATTCCTAGAAGTGGGATCACTGGGTCGAATGGGAGTTCCATGTTTAATTTTTTGAGGAACCTCCATACTGTTCTCCACAGTGGCGGCACCGTCTGCATTCCCACTAGCAGTGAATGAGGGTTCCCTTTCTCCATATCGTCGCCTAGCAGGAACTCTTTAGAAGCTTGGATCTCAGTGGGAACACGTCTTTAAGGAGGGCCCGGCCACGGGCAGACAGGACCGTCAGATGGGAGGTTTGGCGTAGTGGTTAACAGATGCCAACTGGCTTGAGCAAAGTAAAACAAAACAAAATGAATTCATTGGTTCCTAAGACAGAGAGCCCAGGGGATGGACAGACCGCCAAGGAGATTTTCTGCCTGTGTAAGTCTGTATCTACATAGCTCTCAGCTCCTTCCTTTTCTTATTTTTTAAAATATATTTTTCTTGATTTTATTTTTTTTAATATAGTTTATTGATTTTTTTACAGAGAGGGAGGGAGAGGGATAGAGAGTTAGAAACATCGATGAGAGAGAAACATCGATCAGCTGCCTCCTGCAACCCCCCACTGGGGATGTGCCCACAACCAAGGTACATGCCCTTGACCGGAATCGAACCTGGGACCCTTCAGTCCGCAGGCCGACGCTCTACCCACTGAGCCAAACCGGTTAGGACATATTTTTCTTGATTTTAGAGAGAGGAAGGGAGTGCTGCCTTCTGCCTGCCCCCTACTGGGGATGGAGCCTGAAACCCAGGCTTGTGCCCGGACTGGGAATCAAACCAGCAACGTCTTGGTGCGTGAGACAGCGTTGAACCAACTGCGTCACACAGGCCAAGGCGCCTGGCTTTCCATTCAGTGCACCTTTCAGGAGGGCCACCGGCCCATGCAGCTCCCAGCCTTCAAAGATGGTTGGGGATTCCATTTTGTGGACATTCCCTGTTCATTTATTTTTATTTTTTAAAAATATATTTTATTGATTTTTTACAGAGAGGAAGGGAGAGGGACAGAGAGCCAGAAACATCGATAAGAGAGAAACATCCATCAGCTGCCTCCTGCACGCCCCCCACTGGGGATGTGCCCACAACCAAGGTACATGCCCTGGACCAGAATCGAACACAGGACCCCTGAGTCCGAAGGCTGACGCTCTATCCACTGAGCCAAACCGGCCAGGGCTCCCTGTTCATTTAAACAGCCAGGTTTGACGACTGGTCAGGTTTATTTCCAGTCTTTTGCCTCCGCAGTGCAGGCCACACTGACTAGCCTGCTGCTTTGGGCAGGTGCACGCACCTGCCAGTGAAGTCACGAGCAGTTTAACCTGGCAGCTTGCTGTGCCGAACCTTCTGCTGAAACACAGCAGACAAAACTTCGGTAAACAGCCAGCCTGACTCTATGTGAGTCCCTTAAATTCATTTCTTAGCTTTCAGAACAGACAGATAGCGTTGGGACCCTTCATTACAGGGAGATTGTAGGATGGGGGGAGAATTTCCGGGTCTGCAAATGGAAGGCTGTGCTTCCTGTCAAATGAACCAACCCTCCGTCCCGCCCTCCGCCCCTCCCCCTGCCCCCTCCCCGTCCCTCCCCCGTTCATTCAACACTCAGAGTGCCCACAGACGGCCAACGTGGGTAAGTTACACCCAAGGGCAGGAATGGGGTTGGGCTCCTTGAGGCTTCTGTGTGTCTCCGGCTGTGGGACGACTTAGAGGGGCGCCCACACGGATGAGTTGCTGGGAGTGAGGCGTCCTTATCGGAGCCGCACTGACCCGGGCGCAGTTCCCTGGGAGGAGGGCGCTGTGTTTGAGCAGCAGCATCGCGTTTCAGCGTGGACATTCTGAACATCGGAGCAGGCGGCTTGCTGGCTTGCTCATCTTTGGGGTCCTGATGCCAGGGGCTGTGTGTGCTCAGCCCTGGACCCGAAGACCCCCGCCCCCCCAGGGCCTGCTTGGCCTGCAGGACGAGCGGAGGAGGGTGTGCCTCCGTGACAAGTAATTATGTGAGTCCCGTCCGGCTGGTTTCATTTCTACTGGGTGCTCACGGGGCTGGCAGGGCTGGGTGCCTCCTGCCAGCCTGGTGTTCGGGGCCACGAGGCGACCGTGGGGTGTTTCTGTTGCAGCGCTGACGAGGCCTTTTGGGGGGTGTCTCCGAGGGGCTTTGTTTCGCCAGAGCCGGCCATGTTCCCAGGCGTTCCCTTAGCTTGTGCATGGGTGACCGGGACAGCCGGGTGGGGTGGACGCGGGCCAGTCCGCCTCCAGCTGGTACGCTGGCTCGTGCCCAGGTCACGCTGGGCGAGTCTCCGTCTTTCTGTATCGCTGAAGGGAGCGGAGCGCCGGGGAAGGTAGACTCTTCCCCTTCTTCCTTCCACGGTGAGCGCCGTGTGAGCAGCAACCTGAGTAGCAGGGCTGTTGGACAAGACGGACAAGGTTCAAAGCCAGGCCCGGCTGTTTCTCCTCAAGCCTGGGGGCTTCATCCCCCTCTCTTGAGCTTGCTTCCCTCATCTGTACAACGTAAAAGCAATAATCCCGCCAGCGGAAAGATGAGTTCTATTTTTTTTTTGAAAATAAATAATTTGGGCTTGGGGGCAAAGCATCTTGGATTGCGACCCCAGCTTCTTAGGAACCCCAGTTCTGCTTCCCGTCCCCCTCAAGAATGCAGCCCCGTGGGTGCCCCGTGCCGAAGCTTCCGTGGGAAACGTGCCGAGAAGGGCATGGCCTTGATGCTGTGGGCATGTCTTTCCCGCAGGTGCTGTGAGTGGCTGCGATGCTGCGGCGGAGGAGAGCCCAGGCCCCGCACGGTCTGGCTGGGGCACCCCGAGAAGAGGGATCAGAGGTACCCCCGCAATGTCATCAACAACCAGAAGTACAACTTCTTCACCTTCCTTCCTGGGGTACGTACGGGCAGGGACCACACCCGTTGTTTTCTTCCCACACCAAACGCGTGCAGTGGAGCCCGTCTCAGGAGACCGAGGTCCCCCCGGGAGGTTTTGTGAACACAGGTCTGTGGTTTCCACATCCCCCTCACCACGGGCGGTGGCTGCTCTAGTGTGTGCGGCTGTGAGACCACCTGGTCAGTTAGATCAGCTTCACATTTATTACCTATTTAGAGTGTCGTGCCTAAGAGAGAAAAAGGTATTACGGCGACCTGGCATCATAACCAGAACACCGGCAGACCGCAGTGCTTCAGCTTCCCCCCATCATCACGAAGCATATAGTTAGCTGTGGGAAAGTTGGGGGATAAGAGTCTAGAGAAATTTTTAAAAAAGATGCATTTTAATCCTTTCACCCGAAGAATCTCTGTGGACATTTTTTTTGCTCTGCTAACATTTTTGCTAATGACTTTCTGGTTTGCTTGGAGTGTTACTCTGCAGCCATAGATCTTCCCATCAACTTCTACAAATACGTGGACGGGTCCTCCTCCGGACGCACGAACATTAAACGCCGGTTTTTATCCCCCGTGGCCTCCAGGCACTGATGGACTTTAGAAGCTGCAGCGGCCGCCAGTTCTAATGCTGGAAAGGGAAAAACGTTACTATCTTCGATTTATTGAGAGACAATATGGAAACACACATTACACTGTAGCTTAAGGTCCCTTCCAATGCTTTTTTTCTTCTAACCAGAGTCTATCAGGGGTCCGCAGACTTTAAAAACAGGGGGCCAGTTCACTGTCCCTCAGACTGTTGGAGGGCCGGACTATAGTTTAAAAAAATCTATGAACAAATTCCTAGCACACTGCACATATCTATTTTAAGCAGGACAGGCAGCGGCGGCAAAAACACCCGGCATGTAGCCCGCGGGCCGCAGTTTGAGGACGCCTGGAGCCTATACCTTTATTCACTAGGCTGTTCGACCTCTGAGTAGGCTAACATGGAATCTCATTACCTTTCCTTGGTAGCCGACAGTTGCTACCTTCTTACTTTTTTAATTGCATAGTTTCAGTTTTTCTTTTTAAAAGTTATCTGTATTGTTGGAAGTGTTACAGATGTCCTCTTCCTCCCCATAGACCCCTCCCGCCCTGCACGCACCCTGAGTGATTTTTTAAGGATGATTTTGACTACATTCATTGCTCGCTGTCTCAGCCCTCGCCATCCCTTCCCCCAAATCTCAGTAACGTAAGTCAAGAAAAAGTTTATTTCTTGTTCCGGAGAGTTCTGATGCAGACGTGGCCACTCTCTTCCCTCTGGATGCTACGCCTTCTGGAATTCTGGCCACCAGCATCCCCGTGGCCTGGGCACTTAACCGCCTTAGCCTAGGAGAGACTCATCATTGTCTTTATTTTTTAAAAAATATATTTTTATTGATTTCAGATAGGAAGGGAGAGGGAGAGAGAGAGAGAAACATCAAGGATGAGAGAATCATTCGCCGGCTGCCTCCTGCACGCCCCGCACTGGGGATCGAGCCTGCAACCTGGGCATGCGCCCTGACTGGGAATCGAACTGTGACCTCTTGGTTCATAGGTCGACATTCATCCACCGAGCCACGCCGGCCACGAGAGACCCCTCATTTTCATTCATTTCCCATCAGCCGAGTCGTGTGGTATCACTCTTCCTGCCAGGGCACCTGGGAGCCGTCAAAACCGCCAGAACCCACTGCCACCTGGGATGGGGTTCTTCTGGATGCATTGCGACCGCGTCGTGGAAATGGCAATTTATCTTACTTGAAAATTTATAAAAAAAATCTTTTTAAATATCCTGCTTTTTTATCAATT
Source organism: Murina feae (assembly GCA_004026665.1). Lineage (NCBI taxonomy): Eukaryota > Metazoa > Chordata > Mammalia > Chiroptera > Vespertilionidae > Murina > Murina feae. Next base: position 9,588 of record PVJC01023025.1, read on the forward strand.
TTATAGCATAAGCATTTCCCACTAATCCTCTTAAAAGCAACATGTTGAGGGCCTTACCTATATTTGCAACATAGATGATTTAGGAAAGAAAACAGAACAGACACAGTTGAAGCCCTCAGTGTGCCCTCCCCACCCCAGAGGTAACTACGGTCTTGGAATTTGGTGTTTACAGTTTCCACATGTATTGCTATTTACATTTTTACCATACTTTCCGGCATATAAGACGACTTTTAACCCAGGAAAATATTCTCAAAATTCGGGGGTCGTCTTATATGCCGGGTGTCGTCTTATAGGGTGGGTGCTGAAACTTCCAAGCCGGACTGGAAAATCTGCGGTCGCCGCATACGGTGGGGAGAGCTCAGAAACAGCTGCACTCCATTCATTTCAGTGGAGCCGGGCGGAGACCAAAAGTGTCTCTGGTCGGCTCCTTTTTGTGCTGCATACGGTCTCCGTCCGGACTTTTTAACCCAGGAAAATCTTCTCAAAAGTTGGGGGTCGTCTTATAAGCCCAGTTGTCTTATACGCCAGAAAATACGGCACTTAAAAATTTTTTTCTTATTACACAGAGAACTATTTAAACTTTATGGGAAAGATATCATGTTGTGTTCTTTTGTAGGAAAGTTTTTTTTCTTAATCTTCATCTGAGGACACGTTTTTTAAAAATTCATTTATTGAGAGAGGAGGGGGGAGGGAGGGAGGAAGGGAGAGAGAGAAAGAGAGAGAGAGAGAAAGAGAGAGAGAAGGAGAGAGAGAGAAGGAGAGAGAGAGAGAGAGAGAGAGAGAGAGAGAGAGAGAGAGAGAGAGAAACATTCATCTGTTGTGTCCTGTATGTGCCTGACTGGGGATCGAACTTGCAACCCAGGTGTGTGCCCTGACTGGGTGTCGATCCTGAAACCTTTTGTTGTACGGGATGATGCTCCAACCACCTGAGCCACCGCCAGGGCTGCAGGAAAGTTTTAAAACATTGTTCACCTCGCACTCACCCTGCCCAGTCCTATCAGATAAGCCTTGAACGTCTCCTTCCTCTTCTCTCCACATTCCAGGTGCTGTTTAACCAGTTCAAGTACTTTTTCAACCTCTATTTCTTACTCCTCGCCTGCTCCCAGTTTGTACCTGAAATGAGACTCGGTGCGCTGTACACCTACTGGGTCCCCCTGGTGAGTAGCGCACGGCTTGCTCCGTGACCACAGAGGCTGGGGGCAGACAGCTCTCATCTCTCCCACTCTAGCATGTGGAATGGGAGAGTAGCCCTTTAAGGGAGGGGGCACCCTCAAGCTAACACATTGGTAAGGTTGCAGCTCCATTTCCTCCATCAGCAGGGTCAGACGATGGCTTAAGTTCTGTGCCGTTCCTTCCTTCTGTCGCCCCGCTCCTCTGTCATTCATCTCATCGGCTCAGCAAGCAGAGTGGCAAATGAGGGAGACCAAGCCCCCGTCTGTGTGGCTGTGCAGTTTGAATTGTTTTCTGAGACCCTGTTTTCTGTTCCCTCTGTGTATACTATATAGTGGGAGGGTTTAAAAAAGTAACAGATTCTGTGCTTCCCTACCAGAACGCCCCTCCATTCCTTCCCTTGCCTTCTTTTCTTTCTTCCTTTCCTTCGGCAAATGGTAATTGAGCACCTACTAGGTGCCAGGCACTGTACTGGGTGTGCTGGAGGTGCCGCGATGAACAAAACATATAAATTCCTGCCCTCATGGAGTTGATTTTCAGAGGGATAGACAATAAACAGATTAATAAAGTTGTTTCAAATTGTGGGGAGGTCTGTGAGGGTAACAGAGTAAGGTCATAGGACAGGCGGGGTATCCCAGGCTCCTGGAATGTTTGTTGAATGGATGAAGGTGGGGGCTGGGAACTGTGGAGCGGCAGCCTAGCCGGGGTGGCCATGAAAGGCCCCTTGAGGAGGTGATGGGAAGGAGAATAGGAGGATGGGAGGACTCTGGGCAGACAGCAGCCATGCAAAGGTCCTGTGGTAGACAGGAGCTCAGAGGCCTTGCAGAACAGAAAGCGGCTCAGCATGACAGACATTGGAGAGGGCAGAGACATCATGAAGTATAATTGTTCTCTAAGCTGTACTCAAGGGGAACACTTAGATTCTCTTTTCACAAACATGGTTAAATTTTTTAAAAATATATATTTTTATTGGTTTCAGACAGGAAGGGAAAGGGAGAGAGAGATAGAAACATCAGTGATGGGAGAGAATCATTGATTGGCTGCTTCCTGCACGCCCCTACTGGTGATTGAGCTGGGTGTGTGCCCTTGATCAAATCAAACCCAGGACCCTTCAGTCCGCAGGTTGATGCTTTGTCCAAATTGAGCCAGACCGGCTAGGGCTAGATTTTTAATTGGAAGAAGACTTGTTTTAAAATTGATATTTAAAGAGAGAGAGGAGATAGGGAGAAGAGAGCGGAACTTCGATTTCTTGTTCCACATACAAGAAACAATCAGTGAATGCATAAATAAGTGGAACAACAAATGTATGTTTCTCTCTCCCTTCCTCTTTTTCTCTAAAAGTTAATAAATAAAGAAAATTTTTAGCCCTGGCCGGTTTGGCTCAGTGGATGGAGCGTCGGCCTGTGGACTAAAGGGTCCCAGGTTCGATTCCAGTCAATGGCATGTACCTTGGTTGCAGGCACATCCTCATTAGGGGGTGTGCAGGAGGCAGCCGATCTATGTTTCTCTCTCATCGATGCTTCTCACTCTCTATCTCTCTCCCTTCCTCTGTAAAAAATCAATAAAATATATTAAAAAAAAATTTTAAAAGAGTAATTTTTCTTTCTACTCTTCAGCATCTCTTCTTCTTGATTTTTAAACACTGACAACTCATTAAAACAGTGGTTCTCAACCTTCTGGCCCTTTAAATACAGTTCCTCATGTGGTCACCCCCAACCATAAAATTATTTTCATTGCTACTTCATAACTGCAATGTTGCTACTGTTGTGAATCGTCATGTAAATATCTGATATGCAGGATGGTCTTAGGCGACCCCTGTGAAAGGGTCGCACCCCGCAGGTTGAGAACCGCTGCATTAAAACACGGTGAAGGCACTGTGTGAATTGGACACATTCCTCCCAGCGCTCTGCCAGAAGCTGTAGGAGATCCTTAGGACCTTCCGTGGGTGGCTTTGTGCTCAGGGCACCCCACTGGGTGTGGAATGCTCCAGACCCTACCTCTCAAGTCTGTCTATTGGTTTCTTTGCAGACCCAGATGTGCTGCTCTCTGCTGCTTCCCAAGGAGCTTCTGTTCATTTTTCTTTTCCTTTTTCATTTACAAAGGGACTCTTTCTTTTTGGAAAAAAAATTGGAAGAACAACTGGGGACCCCCTTCCCCCCCCCCCACACAAATGTCCCTGAGCAGTCGCCCTCCAGGATACCTACCCCGTCTATGTTTCTGGTCAGTTTCCTTTTCGTCTCTTAGGTGTGCCTGTGTTTTACACGCACTCTAACATACAGTGTAGTAAATTCTATATGTTATGTGAATGCGTATGTTTTGTAAATTGGGATCCCAAGTGCTCACGAAGAAAGCTAGCTGTGTGTCTCTGTTCCCTGCCTCTTGCATCTCAAGCGTGATACCTGACCTGGCGTGTGTCCTTGTTCCTCACAGTACCCGTCTGCCCAGCCTGTGGGATAAGCCCATCATCCGGAAGGTTCTTGGGGTACAGAACTGTTCACACCCCTCCTACCTCGTTGACCTGATCTTGGCATCTATGGTGGGGAGGGGACTTCAGCCACATTGGGAATAAGCTTTTCATTCCTTAATCAGATTCATGTAGGTACGACTAAGGGGGTGGGGGTGGAGGAGATGGATTTATAAGGAATTCTCATGCCTGAGAAAGTTGGTGGGAAGTGAGATCAGCTCGGTTGAATCCTTCCAGAGGTGGTCAGTGAGGATCCTGTGGGCAAGAGGCGAAGCAAGCTGCTAGGGGAAGGATTCCCATTTGGTAAGGGAGAACTCGAGGAGCCACGGAGACTCTGGAAGTCGCTTGAGGTCATGCTGGGACGTGAGGGGTTTCGGTCTCCCAGAGACGGAGCTCACTCCCTTTTTCGGAGGAACGGTCTTGGGATGCCAGAAGGGCTGTGGGGTACATGGGAGGCGTGTGCACAGGGAGGTTCTTGGCGGCTTGTTGTGCATAATAGAAAATTAGAAACAAACACTTGTCCGTCGGTCCTTACCCACATGCGGTGGGGCTGAGCTCCGGGATGCTGCCCAGGAGGGGAAGCGGGAATTCACTCCACGGGGCTGACCCGGGAGGGTATGACTCATATTTTTCTTGTTGTGGCCAAAGCAAGTTGCAGAACGACATGGACCATATGCTTCCATTTTTATGACCCCCCCCCCCCCAAGTACAGGGGTGGGAAAAAGTAGGTTTACCGTTGTGAATACCCAAAACAGAGTTTATTTTTGTATTATTACTTATTAATTAGTGTATATTTATTTGTATTACAACTGGGGTGAGGCAAGAGGCGGGCTCCCACCCCTTCCAGTCCTGTCTCCTCGCTGAAATGTCCGTGGGGCTTTCCAGGAGAAGCTGGAAGACCTGATTTTCAGTGTAAGCCACTGACCCCTGGTTTTCCTGGGTCCCGGCCACAGCTGGAAGCCGGCAGGTTGAAGGCAGGTTGAGGGCAGCCTCGGGCCATCCTGAGGTTTCTAACTGCATTAGGGCCCCTGGGACAGGTCGGGACCCAGAGGGGATGTTTGTCTTGTAGAAGTCCTGGCTTTCTTCCGGGGCCTGCAGAGCAGGGAGCTTGGGGTCGAGGATGAATTGGACACCATCTATTTCTAGGTGACGGCAGCTGACTTCCCCTAATGTTTGTGCAGGGAATCCACCTGCAGTTCTTGGCTAGAACACATGTCGAAATGTCTCTGACCATCCTGAAAGTCCCGGCACTTCAATCCCAGGTCTGAGTGCAGTGGCTCAACGTGAGGGCTGTGGAGTGTGTGGTTGAGTATAGGCTTTGGCTGCGCTTTGATGAGAAGTTGTGTCATCTGAACAAACTGCTGAGCCTCAGTTTCCACATCTGTAAAACGGGTGATCATGTCCGTTTCCTTGGCTTGTTGGGAGGATTACATGAGACAGCGGCACGTGAAATGCTTCCGACAGCTCCTGGCATGTAGAAAATAGCCTCATTTTAATTTTTAAAACCTATGCTCGTGGCACTGTTTTCACTGTCTGGATTAAGTTTTAGCTTTTAATACTTTTTTGTTGGTACTAATACAGTAGAGGAAGAATTTCTTCAGGAGATAGCAGAAATAACCCATAACATTGTATGAACTCCATAAAATGCAGACACAGCCCAGCCAGCGTAGCTCAGCGGTTGAGCATCGACCTATGAACCAGGAGGTGACGGTTCAATTCCCGATCAGGGCACTTGCCGGGGTTGTGGGCTTGATCCCCAGTGTGGGGTGTACAGGAGGCAGCCGATCCATGATTCTCTCTCATCATTGATGTTCCTCTCTTCTTCTCCCTTCCTCTCTGGAATCAGTAATAATAATAATAATAAAAAAAAAATAAATAAATACACACACACACACACACACACACACACACACACACACACCCCCCGCACAGACATGGAGTTTCTGATTCAGTGAGTGCTGACCTTCATCACTCACCATGTAAATGCCACCCCAGTGAGACAAGGACACTTCCATGACTCCGGAAAGTTCCCGGTGCCCCTTTCCCGCCAACCCCTCCCCCGCCAGAGGCAGCTGCTTTTCTGAATTCTGTCTCTTTCAGGCAGTTGTGTTTTTGCAAACTGACGCTTGATGTCCCACATCAACAAAGAGCCTCATTGACACCTTCACAGTGGCTCGTCTGTGCGCTGCCATCGCCTGCATTTCTCTACAAGCTCAGCGTGGGCCCGACAGCCCAGACCCTCTTTCAGACCTAGGTGCCTGGATGGGAAGGGCCTACGAAGTGGGACGGCTGGCATTGATTTCCGGGCCACATTTGCATCTCGTTGTAAATGCATTTCTAGCCCAGGGAATGGCGTGTCCTCCAGAATTAATGAGAGCTGAGTGTTTGGGGGCGGGAGGGGTGGATGACCTTGGGAGGCTGTGTCCATTGGCAGCAGGGAGGCTACAGCTTCTGCCTTTACTTACTTATTTATTTTTTTAATCCTTGCCCCAGGGTGTTTTTCCATTGATTTTTAGAGAGCGTGGGAAGGAGGGGAAGAGACACAGAGAGAGATATGTCGATGTGAGAGAGAGACATCGATCGGCTGCCTTCTGCATGTGCTCGGACGAGGGCTGGGGATCCAGCCACTGGAATTGAACCCGGGACCCTTCAGTCCGCAGGCTGATGCTTCTGCCCACTGAGTCAAACTGGCTAGGGCGCAGCTTCTGTCTCTGCATGAGCACACACTGTCACCCGTGGGACTCAGCCAGGCCCATGCAGGGGGAAGGAGAAACCAGAACATGTGAAGAAAACAAACAACAACAAAAATGGGGCCTCTGGCCCAGAACAACAAAACTGCAGCGTGAGGATCGAGGGGGGGCGGAGTGCTCTGCAGACCGCGCCTGTGGTGCGGAACCAGCTTCCTCTCCTCCGCACACTTCTGTTCTGAAATGGGCCGTTCTTCACATCTGATTGGCAGCAGGAGGCAGGAGGAGCTGTGTGGGGCTTTGCAGGAGGTTCTCTAAGCAGTGCCTCTCTGGCTAGATTTACTGTTCATAAGGCATCTGAATCCAAGGTCATGTATTTCACAAGGTCAGCAGCATGAAAGTGAAGCCAGCAAGGAATCCCTGCTGCTACCCTCCGAGGGAATTTTGCTCTCTGTGTTCTTAAAAAGTGATTTTAGAAGGAGGGATGATAAGAGCATCTCATAAGAAAAATAAGTGAGGCCCTGGATGGGTAGTTCAGTGGTTAGAGCGTTGTCCTGCTATTCCAAAGTTTTGGGTTTGAGCCCAGGTCAGGGCACATACAGGAAGCAACCAGGGACGCATAAGTAAATGGAACAGCACGCCCTTGTCTCTTTCCCGCTCTTTTCTCTCTGCCTCTCTCTCTAAAAAAATCAATAGATTAAAAAAAATTATCTTTAAAAGAAAAATGGATGAAGGTTCTTGCCTTTGTGGATACAAGAGGGAAAAGTGTGTGGAAGTAGGTCCATGCTGTGGACAGCACACACCAGCCTCCCCCAGAGTTTGTGAATTGGGGTGCCTGGCTGCGGAAGATCAGACGGTTTTACATTTTCCTTTTACTAGTTGGTACTTAACACCGTGACTGCTTTATAATGTTTCTTTATAAAAATGTAGGACATTACGGACATCCTGCAGTCCATCCCACTCCATCCTTATCCCTCTTAGCAGAAGAATCTAACCAGTAGCTAAGGAAATGGGAAAGTCTTTCTTTAAAGAAAAAGTTTTTATCGATTTTTTTGGAGAGAGATAAAAGGAAAGGGGGAGAGAGAAACATTCATCGGTTGCCTCTGCACATACCCCAGCTGAGGGTTGAACTTGCAGCCTGGGTGTGTGCCCTGACCAGGAATTGAGCCAGCAACTGTCCGGTGTGTGATGCTCAGCCAATGAGCTGCACCGGCCAGGGCAGGAAGCCTTCCCCGGGTATGGAATCTTCGTTATTTCTGTGATCGGGGCTCCATTTTGTGCTCTGAAAGGTTGATTTCCCCATTGGCCCCGTCCACGCAGGCCGCAGGTATCTCACTCTTTTTAGCTCCTGCTGGTGGTCCATCTCCTTGGCTCCGCCCACTGGAGTTTCTCTAAATGCAGAACAATGTGGCTGCTAAGATCTCAAGCCAGATTTCCTGTGTTCAAAATCCCTGCTTATCTATAATAATACAAGGGTAATATGCAAATTAGACCGGATGTCTTCCGGATGTCCTTCCTGACAAAGCCAGGGGCAGAGGGAAGCCAGCCGGGACCCGGGTGCCTGCATGCGGCCAGAGGAGGGAAGCCCAGGTCCTGGGTGCCGGAAAGAAGCCTGTGCAGGCAGCCGGAGGAAGGAAGGCCTACTCTTACACGAGTTTTTGAGCATAGGGCCTCTAGTATATATGTTAAAAAAATTGCTAGGAGTTTTATTATTCAGTCGCTGTAGCACAGCAATCTCGTATGGTGAATCTGTACCTAGGGTGGTTGTGAGGGTGGAACGCACTAATGGAACGAAAGCACTTCAAGGGAGCCCAGCACATGGCGAGAGAGATGCAGAGGTTAGTGGTCACCCTCCTTCAGCCATTGCCTGTGGATGGACAGGGTGGGTGTTTCGATGTTTCTTACTCTTGGAAACCCCGCGGAGGTGGCGAATAGAGCTGTGCTGTGCGCGCGTGTCGACGAGTGTTCGTTCTCCCGGGTGTGTGTGAGGGAGACCCTTGGGGAAGTGAGTTTGCTGGGCATGGGGATTTGGGACCCTTAGCTGGTCCTGCCCTGCTGCCCTCTGCCCTTTTCTGTCCCCAGGAGAGGAAGGTGGCTTTCAGCAGGGCTCACTCTATCCCCTCTCTCTGCAGGGCTTCGTGCTGGCCGTCACCATCATCCGAGAGGCGGTGGAGGAAATCCGATGCTACCTGCGGGACAAGGAAGTCAACTCCCAGGTCTACAGCCGGCTCACAGCGAGAGGTCAGCTTCCTGCCGCCTGGCCTGGGCTGCAGGGCTGCAGCTCAATCACAGGCCGCTGACAGTCAGGGAGCAGAGTTCAAGGCCTGGGGCTGGCAGGGGTGTGGGCGCCGCGTGGCAGGACAGCCACTCAGTTGCTGGTACCAGGGAGCCAGCATGTCCCCTGGGGCTCGGGGAGATGTGGGCGGCACCCCCAGACAGCCAGGCTGTCTTCGAGGTGATCCTGTGGGCTAACTTGCGCATTATTAACCTGCACTTGCGTTCTGTTCCTTGCCCTTATGGGGTCTGGCTGCAGAGGGGAGCGGGGAGCTTTGCCCTACACCCGTTCCCAAAGGAGCCGCAGCTTTAAAAGGTACTCCTTCAACACCACCAGACGAACGCTACTACTGTGCGGCATATACTTTTACGTTGAATGTTTGTGGATGTAGAAGATGAGCCACATTCGTTTTTTTAAAAGGCACCAGAGTTGCGTGAATACTGCATCTGTGAAGACTTCTTCACTGGCATCTCCTCAGTCCTTAGAACTGAAGGGGGACGAGCCCATAGTGTGACCCGGAGGGAACGGGAGCTAGCCTTTAGTCGTTAGCCCCGGGCAAGACACGAGCAGGTTAAGTGGAGGCATTTAAAACCCACCCCAGACCCCATAAAATGACCCCGCCAAGGCTGACTTCCGCTTCCCACTCCTGGTCCGGGAGTAGATTTCCTGGGAGGCTGTGTTCAGGAAGGAGAGAGAGGTACTGCCTACAGATCCCTAAGATGATGGATCCCGTTGAGGGGTTAGTACTGTTTGCAGAGAGGCTTGAGGGAGTCGGAGCTGTGCCTCGCCTGCAGGAAAAGGGGGATTCTGAAAGAGACAGGACAGGTGCAAGGAGCCTGTCCCCAGGCTGGTCCCCGAGCCCGGCGCGAACTGCTATGGTTCAGCGCTGCAGTCTTCCATGGTTCCCGGATTTTCAGCAGGAATTTCCTTTTGGGAAAAATGTCAGAGGAGTATATTTTGGCCTCTCTCCCCACCACTCCCACCCCACCACTTCCAATTTTTTTTTTTTTGAAAATTTGACAAAATTCCTTGAGGGCTTGGAAGTGTTTTTGTTTTAGTGCATTGAATAGATTTTCATAGTTGGTGGTCGTAAACATTCGCAAGTCCCTGAGCGAAGGGGGACTTTAGAGTGGGCATAGAAATACGTGTTTTGTTATTGCTAAACCACTGCGTTTAGGACATTTTGCAACCTAGAGTAGAGAAACCCAGTATAACCTCGGCAAAGGCAGGTGGCTTGGGGGTTCCGCGCGGGTCGTCAGAAGACCCCTCTGGGAAGGCACTCTGTGCGGTTTGTGTATATTGAACCCACCCTTCAGAACATATTCCGACGATGACATTTGCAACGCTTGGCAGCCGACAAAAGCCCCCGCAGCAGCGAGGGCTGCTGGGTCTGTTGAGAGGCGGGGCGTTGGGAGGCCTCCCATTCATCTGTCCAGCGGGCCCCCCCCCCTCCCCGCGCCCCCCTTTCGGTTCCTTTCATATTGCGCTTGCTTTTCCTGGCCTGGTTTTCGCCCTCCCCTGCAGGCCCTCTCAGCTGCTGCTACGATCCCGTCCTTGCAAAGGCCCCAAAGAGAATTGGCAGATGGCTCCAGCGGTAAAAACGTGTCTTCCTTTGTTGGTCTCCTCTGGGGACTCACGGATCCCATTGTGATGCCAATTCGACAGGGGAGGCCCGCGGAGCCGAGCTCTGAATATTAAGGCGGGCCCCGCCCTGCGGTTTGTTTGGAAAGCCCCTAGAAGGGCGCCCAAAAACCGAAAAACCGTGGGCTAGGGACGTGAGGGAGGGGAGTTTAGTTACTTGATCCGCTTTGAGGGGGAAGGGCCGGAGAGAGAAGCCCAAGCAGAAGGCCTCCGAGAGGAAGAGAAAGACGCCTCTTTTGACCTCACTGCCCTGTTGAAGGACTCGATAATGCTTTCTTAGTGAGACATTTCACCCAGAATTCAGTGATGCTCGAAAGCGAAATGAGACAAGTAGGTACGTGTACGTCCACGCAGGACTGTTTTCTTTTTTTGATCACACGACATCTTAAAACGGGCCTTTCAGCACTCCTTCTGGAGTTCAGAAATCCTTAGAAACCAGAATATCAAGTCCTCGGCCACTGGACGGTGGGCCGTGAGATTTCCCTGCGGTCAGCACCATTTCCTGGTGAAGGACACAGTGCTTGGACTAAGTAAGCCAGTGAACCATTTGGGGGGTGATAATCTCTAACTGGCAGAAACCCCCTGCAGAGAACTCTCGCTAGCCTGTGGCCCCGGTTCCTCAGTGCTCAGTGTGTTCCCACTTGGGTTTTGCTAGTCTCTCTCTGTCTTAGCCATTAGAGATTAAGGTGAGGATATCATTCCTTTTGCCCCTAAACACTTCAGTGTTTAATTCCTAAGAGGGCACTTCTCTTATGTAACACAGTACAGTGAGCCAAATCCGGAAATTTAACATTGAGGCATTGCTATTAATCAGATCTAGAATCCTTTTTTGAAATTGGCCATTTGTCCCTGAAATGTCCTTTAGTAGCATTTTAGGGAGAGGAGAGAGGAGAAAGGAGAGAGAAACATCTGTTTGTTGTTTATACACTCATTGGTTGCTTCTTGTATGTGCCCTGACGGGATCAAACCAGCAACCTTGGCACATTGGGGTGACACTAATCAGCTGCCGCATTTTTTCTTCTTGGTCCAGGAACCGAGCCAGGGTTGCCACTTGTGTTTAGCTGCCTCCTCTCTCTCCTTCACCCCTCCAGCCTGGCATAGCTCTCTGATGTTGGCGTTTTTGAAAAGTTACTTCGCAGTTTGTCCCTCAACTTGTGTTTGCCTGATGTCTCAAAGTTAGATTCACGGCATGCATTTTGGCAGGAATCAATATAGTTTTAAGAATGTCGGTGGTACCGACTCTAAGTCAGGATGTTGCCAAAGTTTTAGAGGCATTCTGTTAATCAAACTGAAAAACTTTGAGGAAAAAGAATTCTATTTTGAACAGCTGAACTGAAAGCCCTGGTAATAAGGAGTTCTCCATCAGGGGGAAGTTACTTTTTTTTTTTTTTTAAATTTTTATGGATTTCAGAGAGGAAGGGAGGAGGAGAGAAAGATAGAAACATCAGTGAGAGAATCATTGATTGGCTGCCTCCTGCACGCCCCACACTGGGGATCAAGCCCGCAACCCGGGCATGTGCCCTTGACCAGAATTGAACCTGGGACTCTTCAGTCTGGAGGTCAGCGCTCTGTCCACTGAGCCAAACCAGCAAGGGTGAAAGTTACTTTTTTTTTTTTTTAATAGCTGCTTCCAACACTTTGTTTATATGTGGCTAATATGCAAAATCTCCCCAAGGGAGTTCAACTAGCAGACCAGGAGTTCTATTGCTTGCTATGATGTATGCTGACCACCGGAGGGTAGTGTAGAGTGAAGGAAGGCCCTGGCAGGCAGCCGGAAGGCCTTGATCGGCCTTGATCGTGCCAGGCCTAGAGACCCTACCAGTGCACGAATTTCATGCACCGGGCCTCTAGTATTCCTATAAAACAACAAAAAGGTAATAAAAATACCTGAAGTATATGAAAAATCACAGGTTCAATTCCGGTCAAGGGCATGCACCTTGGTGTGCAGGAGGCAGCTGATCGATGTTTCTCTCTCCTCGATGTTTCAAACTCTCTATCCCTCTCCCTTCCTCTCTGTAAAGAGTCAATAAAATATATGTTAAAAAAAAAAAAGATTTGAGATTTCATTTTGTCCAAAATCTACAATAGATTTCTGTTTTATTATGAAAATTAGAGAGCTTTATTAGTTACTGTAGTGGTTTGGATTGTTTATTCACTTATGAATTCTATTACTTCTTTTTGGGAAAGAATAGTGAGATTTGATGGAATTTTCTCTCTGCTGTATAAAGCATCTCTAAAGATTAACTATTGGGATTTTAATGTATGTCCCTTAACTTTAATATACGATAATCTACAATAGATTTCTGTTTTACAAAGATAAACAGAAGGGTCTGGGCTTAGGGAATTCATGGTCCAGTGAGGTATCCAGGCATGTAAATAGATAATTCTAAGACGCTACCTAAAAAGAACTTATATGCTTATATGCATTGTCCATGAATACAGACAGTAGGTTGGTGAAGGCCTGAGGCTGGGTGGGTACCAAGGTGGTGGGTGGGGGGCAAGGAGGCAAAGAAAAGAGAGACATTTGTAATACCTCAACAATAAAGATAAAAAATAAGATAAAATGAAAAAGCCAACTAATAATTATACTTTATGGGCATGAATGTGGGGCCCTTATGAGGAGGGTTCCCTTTCCTGACCACTGCACTCCTGGTTCTGAGCTTGTACTGGATTCAGAACTCGTCATCCACCTCCTCCCTGCTATGTGGGCAGATCCCTTAACCTGCCAGTAATTGGAGGTGATAATAGTACCTACCTCCTTGCCTAAGAGTTGCTTCAATGGAATTCCTACATGGGAAGAACGCAGGACTGTGCCTGTGATGGGGTATGTGCTCAGAAAGGCAGTGCTGGTGATGTTGCAGCAAGGGTTCATGAAGTGTTGGGGGATGAATCAATGGAGGTATTAGCCAAGAGTGATGGGAGGTTGTGGGAGCCCATCAGAGAGTAGATGTCTTCCAAAAGAGATCACCTCCATCCTGAGTCCCACAGGATGGGAGAGAGCAGGACTGGCTACATTAAAAAATGCACATGTGATAAGGCCCTTGTTCAAAAATTATTAAGATTTTCATAAATGGTGACAGTAGGTCACTAAACCAAGTAAGGGGCCCTGTGATCAGTGCTGGGATCACATGCCCATGACGTTGCCCTGATAAGAGTTCCCCAAAGGCCCCGTCATGATGGCTAGGAGAGCAGCGGAGAGGGCCCTGGGTCCTGGCTCCATCCTGCTCTTCCCGATGCGGCTGCCTCCCTGAGCCTCTCCCTCCTGGGAGAACAGAAGAAAAGACCACATGGGCCAGTGAGGACCTGAGACTCGGGGAAAGTAGGGAGTTGACTCTGACCCAGAAATTTGTACAAGGCATGCCACAGGGAGACGGGGACAGAGGAGCTGTTGGGAGAATGCTATCCACATTGGAAAGCAGGAGGAAAGGCAAACGAGGAAAGATGACTTACCATAGCCAGCCAGGTGCTGGAGGTCAGGCCTGTCATTTTTATTTTTTATTTTTTTTAAATATATTTTATTGGTTTTTCACAGAGAGGAAGGGAGAGGGATAGAACCACAACCAAGGCACATGCCCTTGACCGGAATCGAACCTGGGACTCTTGAGTCCGCAGGCCGACGCTCTATCCACTGAGCCAAACCGGTCAGGGCAGGCCTGTCATTTTTAAATGGCCCAGTGGAGGGAGTTTTCCTGGGAACTGGGGCACAGAGAGGGAAAACACCCCATCTGAGGGGCGCAGCTAGCTAGTGACTGGAACCGCAGCCTGTCTGAACGTCATCCCTTCGTCTCTAAGCCCAGGCACCTGCCGTGTGCCAGGAGCTAGCTCGGCACTTTGCCGTAGACAATCTCAACGCTCTCCAGAGTGTCCCTCCTTAATACAAAATGCTGCAGAAGGACTTCTAAGATTTAAGTCGTTTTAAAACACATTTGTATTTTTTAAGTTGATTTGAGAGAGAGACAGACATCGATTATTTGTTCTTCCATTTAGTTATGCATTTGTTGGTTGATTCTTTTTAAAAAAATATTTTTATGGATTTCAGAGAGGAAGGCAGAGGGATAGAGAGATAGAAACATCATTAATGAGAGAGAATCATTGATCAGCTGCCGACTGTACGGATCCCATCACTCGGGCATGTGCTCTTGACCAGAATCGAACCTGGGACCCTTCAGTCCGCAGGCTGACACTCTAGCCACTGAGCCAAACCGGCTAGGGCTGTTGGTTGATTCTTGTATGTGCCCTGCCTGGGGGTGGAACCCCAAACCTTGGCGTAGCAGGATGACGCAGAACCCATTTCTTAGTCCAAAGAAACTTCTCGATCCAGCTGTCTCCTTCTAAGGTGGGCAGACGGTTGAAAGCCACGCCAGGATTATGCTTGCAGATAAAGGAAAGCCCCTCTCTCCTCCTACTTGAAGTCCACATTTCCATGGGATCAGAGACTTAAGAGAGACTCCTAGACTTTTATGGGTTTTGTAGCTTTAATGATAGAGCTATCTCCCAAGAGTAACACCATTCAGGGACCCTGGAAGCCCCAAAGGCCACGAGGAGAGGATCTTGAAGTTGGAACAGACTCAGCAACACTTAGTTACTTGAAAGATTTGGGTTGGGTCAGGAAGAAAGAATGAGTCAATGAGTAAATTTCTCATTACACTTATCTTCCCCAAACCAAAAGTTTAATTTTGGAGAGGGGTCCCTCCGCCTCGATTATCACAGGAGGCAGGGCAATTGGATTTCCATTTTCACAGGATGAATTCCAGGTCTTCATACCAGGAATGTTTTCCCAGACTGACTTGTGATCAGGGGCTAAAGGAAGCTTGAGCAGATAATTAGCCTTGAAAGAAACTGCAAACAGAGCACAATTAACACCATTGCTGATGTATCTTTCCTGCTGGGGACATCTGGGCACCCCAGGAACCATAAGTCATAAACCAAAGGTCTATGCAAAAGGCAGAGAGTCTCTCCCATCTTGAGCCTTTTAGTACATATGCGGTGTGAAAACCAGGTCTCCCCAGCTCCTCCCAGAGGGCTCTGCAGTCTCAGGATAACCCCGAGGATCTCACCTCAACTTGAGAGTGATAACTTTTTTTTTCTTCAATTCAGTTCAAAATCCACATCGAACCATTACTTAGGATTGCAATGAATGCGACTAACTGTTGAGGTCAAAGGTCATAATGTGTGTTTCTTTTGGGGAATTATATTTTGCTGGAGTTCATCAGAAGGTCGGATAGTGTCGGGTAGATGCGTTTATTCACAGGGAGTAGTTTAGCTGCTAGTTAATTAACGAAGCTGTATTCCTAGGCAGAAGCACCATGTATGGTTTCAAAGTATAAGCTCTGTTCAGACATGGGAGAACCCTAAGATAGACTTCCTACGTTTCTTGGAGAAGAGAGCCACAGTGCTGCTCTTTTTTATATTATTGCAAAAAAAAAAAAGAAAAAAAAGTCCTTTCCTAAGGATTGCAAATACAGTCGAGTGAGTTCTCCCTGAGCTCCTCTGGTTAAGATTCTCAGAGCATCTGCTTTTCCGAGTCTTACTTAGAACAGATTTGGCCAAACACGTTCTCATCCTCTGACACTTGCAAGTTGTTATTTCAGAGCCCTAAGGTTATTTTTTTTCTTCCAAAGTACTCAATTTCACTTTATTACAAATATTGGTGAACTAATCTATTGTTTAAATAATAATAATAATAAAAAACCTCACATGCAAATTGTACTGTTAACTTTCCCAAAAGGTATCCCTCCCCTCCCCCTCCCCCCCGCTGGGGTGTTGGTCTATTTCATCATTATTGGCACCGGAAGCAACGGCCCCATTTATGTATTTATTTTAAAAGCCTCCGGTGGGTATAAACTTGTCAGGTAGAAACTTCAGCCTTTCGTTGTTTAAGTTCCCACTATTTTAAACAAAAGCCCCAGAAAGTAGCTGCGGAATTTCCAATAATACTGTGTAACCCTTCGCCTGTTTTCCAATCACAGTCTTTTCTTAGGCTTCGGGGAGCGCAGACGGCTGGAGGAGAATGTGGAAATTTCCACTTTAAACCCTCGGTGTGCACTCTGCTGGGTCTGCAGGGGCGTTTGAGTGTCCGCCCGCCGCAGGAAGTGTACACAAGCCACAGAATTTACAACTCATCACTGTCACAGGCAGATTAGTGTGAGCCGGAGAGTAAAACATTAGCCAGGGTCAGCCCACGGGGATCGCGGTTTGAGATCTACAGAAGCAATCTGGACCCCGCGTGCACAGTGAGAAATAGAGTATTCTAGTAGCTGGCAGGGCCCGGGGTAAAAAAATAGGCCCATACATACTAGTGCCCAGAATTTATTTAAAAAAAATTTTTTTTTCCAGGCTGTTCTGCATTTTGACTGAATTGTCATTTGCTTGTTTCTACTCCAGGGAAACATCTGGTATCTGCCCCCAGTGTAGACAAACTGCTCTTATTCCGAAGCTGTCACCCATGAAAAGCATGGTTTGGGCTCGATGGGTTTGCTTATGCAAGGCTTGGGGTCCGTCTCTACAGAAATAAACAGCGGTCGGTAGCATTTAGGAGTTTGCTCCCTGTTAGAAACCCCGGCTCAGAGGCGGTGTGGGCGAAGTGGTGAAAGCTGAAAGGATTGCATTTACTTTATGGAAAGCATTTAATGATGGCGGATGTGGCCGGTGGGGCGTGTTCCACCTAACCTTTGTGAAAACCCCTCAGCCGGCTTCTGTCGGGTTTCTGCCGAAGCATTTAGAACCCCAGCGCCGAGGGGCCGGGGATGGGTGTTGGAGGGTCCACATGGGGAGAGAGCTCTCGAGGAAGTCAGGGTCCTGAGGCTTCTGCTCTCAGCACCAGGCCAGGGTTCCCTGTGCACTTGGCAGAGATGAGGTTACTGGGTGTTTTTATGTCTGTTCAGCACCAGCTACGTAATCCTTTCGGCAGTGCAAATGGAACC